>JXSR01S029369.1:19015-34580 GCA_000969725.1 Ophiothrix spiculata
GAAATTTCATAGACATCTTTGTTCAGTCTTTTCAAAATTAAGTTCATTTTAAAGAGCTTCAAAATAGCTTTCTTTGATACCAAATATATGGTGGTAGCATTTTTCATTGAATAGTTACATCCTTTTTTCAATATTTTTCTCATGTCCACTTTTTCGTGAAAATGCCCATGAGTTCATTATTTTAATTTTAAAAATGGTTCTACACGGTTAGGAATTTTTTAAAAAATCCTGATTCAATTCATTGAAACAAACAGTTAGAATGAAAAGATAAATTTTACATTGACCATAATGGTTCTTAAGTCGCCTTTGTCGTTCATGTATTAAAACGATATTTATTTGATACAAATTGGCCATACATGTACTAATGGATTGGGAAAATTATTATTGTGCATGGCCGACAATAAAATCAATTTTATATTAAATTGCAATTTAATGGGTTACAAATAATTTGTTCACTTATCAAGCCTGCCACAATTTTCAACAGATCGTTGATGACAGTTTAAGTGAATATAATTTGATTAAGGTTGGTGTGAACCCAATTCTGATAGCGACGTTTTTACTTTATAACTGATGTTTGGTAGATGAAATTAGTGTTGAATTGGAGGATTGAACAGTTTATTTCTAGAAACACTTTCATTTTATTTTCATATGTTTCGGAACATAAAATATGTTTATTTAATTTGACATAAAACAGTAGTTGGAATTATTTCCTGAAGATGCAATAAAATCAGAAAGTGACACTGAAAGTTTAAGTTCACATAAGTGATCGTGGCTAATGCATTTATAAGATCAGTGGTTTCAGTGTTAGAGTAAATTTGTAGTAAAGAAAATAATAGGTGATAAAGGTAATAAATAATGGGTTATCACTAGCCTTGAATCATATGTCAAATTTTTATCATCTGTCTATTTCATTTAATCGCCACAAAATAGGTTTTTTTTATTCTTTTATATTTTCATATATAGATTCTTCATTGACATTTCTATCTTAAATTGATTTGATATACATTAACTTTTTCTACTGTTGACATGTATTCCTTTTTTCAAATGATAAATTTACCTGCTTAAAAGCTGGTGAATTTGTCGAGAGCTCTTTTATATCAAATAGCCGACACAGTTCAAATAAAGCTAGTTTGCCAGACCCTTATGATATAAAGGTACCATCGCATTTCAAATATACAGTAGCATATTGTAAATATAACGGTCGTCTCGTCCATGTCTGTGTTTAACACGCACTACGTCAGTGAAAATCAAGGAGTTAGGATGTAAGATCATTTATCTCTTTTTGGAATACCGTCAGAAATATTAAAAAAATTCAAATAACCTAAACGTAGTCATACATACATGATATGAAAGGCAGTACCCCTGTCCAAATTAAATTCATTAGAAACATTAACGTCATGATCAAACATGGCAGCCGTTGCCATGACAACGAAGTTACATGTGTGTCATTGTTGATTTTTTGCAAATCTATTATCAAAACTTGCTATGAACATGAAAAGAACCCTTCATATTAATAGGCTATGGACTAAACGTAATAGATATATCATTCATCGCTTTTAAGTTGGGGATAACTAAATATTAATATCCATTGTAATAAATGCAAACTCACCTATGTAGTTTTTTCTTGAAATATTATGATAACTTTATAAGTTGGTTCTTTTATAAGGTTTAATATAAAACTTTAAAACTAGAAAAGATCCTTTCGTTTAAAGATACCGAAAATAGTAGTAGATTAGATACTTACCTAATGATTATAAACCACGCAATATTTCCATTGAAGCATGAAAGAGAAACAACAAAACACAAGGTTATTAGAAAAAAATGTCAAGTATTTACAGGAAAAAATATCAGGTGTCCCAAAAAATGGTTACACATAGAAAAATGACCGTGTGCAAAAACTATAATAGTTGGAATGACAAAACTTTGCGCAAATAATATTACAACTCTCTTCTAGATACTTGTAAAAATTTTATTAAATTATTATTAGTTTTTTGAGTTATCAACAAAGATAGATAGCTATGTCAGAAACGCATTTATTTGAAATTTAACAAAATAACAAGCATACACGTTGTATGATATTTTAATGTGCAAGTTTTATACTAACTGATCATGTAGAATCAGGCTTTATATTTAAACAAATTTGGTACAATTTTCAATGATCAATTTTTATTGAACTCTCTACCAGTATATTTATGCAAATTAGGAATACCCGCATTCTATGCATTTTAGAATGAATTGTTTATATTGATCATGTCAATCAAATTGTGGCACCAAGAATACTGCAATAAGCACATTGAATTTATCACGGGTAACATTAACTCTTTAACTGCAAACTTGAAAAATGTAGAAACAACAAAGGCATAATATGGTGAACTTACAGAATGTTTATAAATTATAATTTTCCTTATTTATCAGCAACAGTCCGATAAAAATCCGACATTTAGAAATAAAACCAACATTGAATCAGTAGCCATTTTTGCACCAAATCAGATTGCAACATAATTTTCAGACCTGGAGTAACTTGGGATATCATAATTACATACCAGCTTATCCGATTTTCGTGATATTGGTATCAATGCAAGGAATGATATAAAACAACTTAACTTTGAGCCTGAAAATTTCATGTTCACATGGAGTTGAACGAGATCAAAAGAACATGCTTACGATTTTGTTGACTTAAAAAAATACGTTTGTGACATACAAATGTAGACTGCAAAAAAGTTTGGGCAAATAACCATCCATACCAACAATTGGGCAAACTCAAAAAGCACCGTAGATCAGACACTTTTGCCAAAATTTTGTATCGCTTTTAAACCACAGATGGCAGATGGACTCGCGTTTCCGCTCAAATAGGTTTGCCCAACATTTGGGCAGGGATGTGTGCCCAACAGTGTTATTTGTGTTTTGGGCGAAATCATCCCCAAATCGCCGAACTTTCTTGCAGTGTACGTATCTATCTTTGTTAATAACTCAAAAAAAAAATGCTGTGGTATTAAAAAATTGCAAACATCAAGCATCGGTATATATAAAACTTTATGCAAAGATTTATAACACTGCTTTAGTTTGTACAATTAATTATTTTTCAACATGGCACTATTTTTAGGGACACCTGGCATATACTTAAATGGTAAAATAAACAGAAAGGAGTAATAGATATACAAGTTAAACAAATAATTTCATAATTAAGGAAAAAGAATAGATGTGGATATTTTCTAATTTTTCCAAAAAAAGTTTTGCATCTATATCTTAATTTTTTCATTGTTATGTAAATAAGGTTTTTACAGCGCTTTTCAGTCAAGATCAGCGTTATTTACTGGAAATATATTTACAATCTCAAAGGATTTACACAAATCGTCCTACTAAATTTGTCTACTAAGCTCTATATACTAACTTGTCTAAATGCTGCTAGCTGGTTTCAATTTTGTCTGCACACTTTGTAAATACTCTTAGATTTTCTGTTTGTTCTTCTTTTACATTAGTCCCTTTTTCTTTGTACTTTATACTGTCAACCATTGTTTCCATGATACTCTTAAAATTTTAATCCATTTTCTATATACTATTAATTAGTGTGGGTTATTTACAAGTAAGACCTGCTTTAACATTTACAAAACAGGCATACCTAAGGCCTAAAATTGTTTGATTGGCGTAGCATAGAAAAAATAGGGTAGGTAGGTAGGTATTTCTTAATTTTAGGAACAAACACAAACTTTTGGGCTTGATTGGGTGCTTTTGTCTTCACTTTTTCAGAAGCATCCATCCATATATCTAAACTTTGGTGTTTTTTGACCCAATATTTTTAGTTGACCAGAAATTTGGGGTCGGTCGAGTAGAAAATATTCATAAACGTATACCTGTCACTTTTCAGTTACACTTTTTTCTTATCTACTTTAGGCAACATTTATTTTATGTATCCTTAATGATATCGCGGCACTAATATCAAGCATATTAATATTAGCAATCAACTCAATTAGTGGATATTAGAATAGATATCAAACGTTAAACATCCTAAAGCATATCTTTTTTTAATGACAGCATAAAATGTTTTATATCATTACTTTTTGTAGAGAAAATATTGACATTTCTTGGTGCGTTTTTGTTTTCGAGACTCAGGGAATATCGTATCAACCACATACACGTTGTTGCGTGACTGTGTTGCAGTAATGGGCTATGGTCTGGAATAAATGAAATATTCATAAGTGTATGGCGTTATGAGGTTCATGGTAGTGTTTGTTTGATTTCTGTACATTGCTATCAGTGGTGGTCAAAATACGAATATTGAATAGTTCAAGATCTTACAGTAAAATTATATGTCGAATTTGAACTTATACGTTTTACTAAGTCGAGTGAATTTGAACGGGACAAATTTGACCGAAGTTTATATACATGATATCTACTGGCTATATCAAAATTCTTTGTACCCAGTTGTATTTGTTTTTCAAAAAAATATTAAAAATATAAAAAATTTAATAATTTCAAAGTTCTTGCTTTTAGTGCATAGTAGAATATCTGATCTTTATTGGCTGAAAGTTTGAAGATAATTGAACTCTATTTCCAGGAGCTATGGTCATTTATTGGATGATCAATGAAATTACAGTTTTTAACAAATAACACACATACTAACATTTGTCTACCGATGCTATTTTCTGTCACATGGTGTCCAAAAAGGGTGTTTAACGCTGCCCTATAACTTCGATATTAACGACCATAAAGCGGTTCTCTTTGGTACCATAGTAAAGCCAAGGGTCTCTTCTATCTGTTCATAGCAAAATAATCACAATCTATCTAGGGGTTACGTATATGTCGTCATAAAATACGATTCATCTTAAAATTGCAATTTTTGATAAGAAATGTGCAAATCAAATTTTATTATAGCATTTCTAAATATCAGAATTTCATGGAATTTTTTTTTTATTATTTGTCTCACTGTAACCCGTATCGAAATCGGGCAGCTGATCATGATACAGATGGTTTTAAATGTTGGCTGATCAAAGTTCAGCTTGAACTTAAATAGTACTCAGGGACCACCTACACATTGAGGCCGATTGGAATAACAATATAAGGTATTGCGCACTGTTTTTCACTATTTTTATATGTAAAGAGTCTATTGCTAATACTCACGCTACTAATAAAAAAAAAAAACAAGTATGTGAATTTTCAGGAAAGTGTCAATTACAATAGTAGAGTTTAATCTCTACAATAGCAAGAGCAATTTATCATAAGTCATGAATTGTTCAGAAAAAGTGTAACATACCACTAAATGAGAACAGCATCACTAAAGTGTGAATATGTTCAACATCGGACATGTATATTTTAAGTGCATAAAAGCAATCATTTTTGAAAATCTTATATTACAAGGATACAAATGATACTGACATTATACAGCGTGTGAAAATTATACAGGATGCAACCTGATAAAACATGTTTTGATTTTACTCTCTTCATACACCTCTTTTATTCGAAAAAGCTACCAACATAAATTGAAACAGGTGTAGGTTTATAATGATAAAACATAGGAGTCGCAAGAAACAAATGGAACTGTTCACTAAATATCCATCCGATGAAATATACAGGGTGGCTAAAATTATATATATTTCAAAAGGATTGTTTTCCTGCATAAGACATTTGGTGATTTCTTCATATGTCTGAGCAATAGTAGAGGTAAAACAATGCTTAAGACCCAAGAAACTTTCCATTTTCCGCGTACTATAAACGTTTTGCTGCATTTTATGTATACGGGGTGATCAAACATGCATTATCTCAATAGTTAACCTTATCCAATAGAATGTGGTTTATTTGTTACTGCTTATCCTTAAAATTGTGATAATGCATCGTCAGCAAATCATTATTGTTATTCATAAATGTTTTCACTACGTACGAAATTTTTTATGACAATTCTGTCCTTTTATCATCGTTGAAACAAGTTGTGTAAATATCCCGAGAGTAGACAAAGTTTATACTTGTCAAACAATATTCAACACAACACCTACCATTAAGTTTTTGACATAAATAGATATGTCTGTCTTTCATCAAAAAGTGGATGGAAATTATTTTTGAAGGAGTTTAACTTTTGGCATGATGACTTTCGAAAGAAAGTAATAACAATTTTGTTTGCAAGTCAATGGCCGCCTTGTCCGCCCTCGCTTCCTCTGCCACCTCCCTTGTTGACTCGGCCCACGTTTTGAACCATAGGTCTCATAATGTTTGATTAATATTATTGTCTTGGGAGTTTTTGCATTCAAAAGACAATTAAACAGGCAAGATAATGATACCAAACGTTTTGCTGTAGGTATTAAACTTCTGGAATAAAACTCTATTGAACTATGAAGGAAAAGTTTGAATGTTACATCTCCCCAATATTGGCATGACCAATTCATGACTTCTGATCAAATTTTAAAGGAGTTCCAATGAACTTGCTAGCTGCGGCCATTATTCATGAAATTACGATATGCTTATAACAAACTTTTTTTGTTGTTGTAATAATCGCCAAATATAAACCAATCGCAGTGAGAGAATCTAAGACCGTTTATTAGAAAAAACGGCGACCTTACATGTATATTATTTATATTATTCTTACAACACCAAAGAGCGCATCGAGACGCATTATATCAGGTCTGAGTGCGTCGGAACGTTGCATTCTTAGACCTTTTATAATGCGTCTCGATGCGCTCACGTCCAAGAGGCATGATTAATAATGTTGTTATTCAGTGTCGATATTGCATGTGAATTGTTTGCCCACTCACTGTTGCTTGTCGTCAGTCGACAATATCCCACGCCTTTCCCATGGAATACCTCCGCTTCACCCGAAAACTAATAGTATCTCATTATATCCCATATGAACGACTCGGACTTACACCCGTTTGGTACCATTATACGCCGTCGCTCACGAACACAAAACGCTTTAGGGTATATCACTTCTTAATTACGGAATAAGATAGGTAAAGCTACGTTGTAAGACCGTCCATAATATATCAAAGTTCCCCAGTCAGACCTCTTTGATACAACACCAGCGTGGTAAAAGCAATCAGAATGTACATCTAGAGTATCAGCTTTCAAAGGAACACTTTTAAATAAAATGTTGTCATATCAAACTTGTCTTCGTATGTAAAAAACATATTTATTAACTGGTGTCAATGACTATCCGTTTGTCATTTGTACATACTGCTGGGTGTCCCATAAAAAATCTTACAATCTTTAAGTGTAATTTTCGCAGGTTTCATGGACATTCAGAAAGTATGTAAACATTGTAATTTATAGTCCATGAATTGAAATTTCAGACATCGTTTGTTTCATTACAATCGGTAATCTACAACAGAAGTTATGCTTTGTGAAATATTTGGATGTAAATTTTCTTGTCCAATTTCACGATTCCTTTTGAATGAAGTTCTATGAGAAATGTCTTTAGTCTACTCACTCAATCGTAACAAATTTTGGTAATTTATAATGAACATGCTATCTTTTATATATGCTGAAAAAATGAACAAATTTGATGAAAAAATAAGACAGATATGATAAATTTCCAAGGTGACCCAATTTTATTCCATTCAGAAACAACCCTGCTTTATGAGCAAAACTCATGAAATTGGACCAGACAAATACCCAACCAAATATTTGATAAAACATAACTTTTGTTGTACGTTACCGATTGAAATGAAATAAACAGCATCTTAAAGTTCAATTCATGGACTATAAATAAAATGATTACACACTTTCTGACTGTCCGTTAAACCTGAGAAAATTACACGCAAAGATTGTAAAGTTGTTTTCTTGGACATGCCTCGTGCCTTGAACTTTCCTAGTTTTCTTGATGCAGGACATGGCGACTTTGCAAATTTTGTTCGGGTACCAGCGCAGATTGTTATTTTGTTCAATGTGGAATATCGGATATTAGTTGACTCTTGAGGTAATAGTCGGATCTCTCCTAAAAGCTCTTCAAACGCGGAGTCAGCAAGCCTATATACAACATTGTTAGTGGGAACCAGTGGGACCCGGCTGGCATTCAGACACTTCAAACAAAGCAAGAGACGAAAATATATGAATCTGATACCTGATTGCAAGAAAATGACGCTACCGATTACAATTGTGGAGCCGTAATTTATCTTCTGGCATGAGTTGTCAAGATTGTACACTGTTATCTGAACCATACTTTGCTCTGTATCATTGACATTGGATCTTCTTCAGTATCATTGAACAACGCATGCTGTTCAACATTTTAATGTAGTGCCTAATTAATCAATACACAATCAGGATATTTATCCACTGCTTTACAGTACTTAAGTAAATGGGTTCATGGTAAACAACTTTATTGGACATCAAAATAGATACGTTTACCAAGTAAAATGAAAGTTTTAAATGAATCAGTCAATGGCTACGATTTTAAATCTAATGACTTGATTTAATTTCCTTTTTAGCAGTTATAATCAAAATTGATAAACATAACAAACTTCATGTTGAAAATTCCTCCGATGATTACACTTTATTAAGACTCACTCTGTTTGCCAGATTCGTTACGTAAATTATTAACTAACCATTGCCAAGGTACATTTATACGGTTAATGGACTCAGGGTTGTTCTACTTCATCATTCCATCTAGCAGCAGATGTCAATACTGAGGACTCTATTGTGTCATTTATTATGTTAGTACTTTCTGGTCTTGGACTATATTAATCATGTTTGTAATTTAGTGATGTTAAGTACAAAAAATAGTGTGTGCTTCTTGGATTACATATCATTTGTGTTCTTAATATGCATACTTATTTTAACAGTTGAACATTTAATAATCTAAACAATACTCCAGTTACTATTCGTTAAAGTACCGATTTCAAAAGAACCGATTCCCATTTGCAGTTTCAGCTGCTAGCTGTTCACAAACATAGTACCTTGATGTTAAAAAATGTGTCTGTATAGTAAATCTACAAATGAAATTATTAGAAGACGGAAATATAAGTATTTGAACGTCACCGAGTCTTTTTCCATTGGCATTTACTTGTTCTCATTCTACATCGGTAACTTTAATGTTCATGACAAAGAACAATTTGCTTAATAAATGATTTAAACCACGTGAGAGATTTTGAAACTGCCACTAGGCTCTGACTATATGATACGTTTTTATTAATCAAAATTTCTCTCTTTGTCAAACTTGATTATTCTTAAAATTGAGTATTGATAGAGCGATATTCTTGCCTGATTTCTAGTTATATATAGTATTATGACTTTTAATGGCTTGACGTAATTATATGTAGGGGTGTCGGGGTGTGGGGGTGTGTGGGATGTGTGATAGTTGTATTGGGCAGTGCGTGTGTGGGATGCGTGTGCGTGTGATACAATTACATGGAGTTATTTGGCATGCGTGATACAATTAAAATTACATGGAGTCATTTGATGTATGTAGTTACAAATGAAAGTGCCTCAATTTTATGGAGTCATTTGGTGTACATGATACGGGGGCCAACTGCACTGGCGCTAGAGTCTACATTCCAAAATGTAGATTGTAGGGATTGTGTCTCCACTATGACAAGTAAACCAGATTTGGATTGGCGCTGCGTATTTATCTTTGGGTATGTATTTCTGTGCCAATGCGTCATACTTCTGCGTCCAAAGTCCCTATGAACGCACATGCACTAGGGGATGTACATCGATGTCGCTGGAATCTACATCGATGCACATTTCAGTCATTTGATGTACGTGACAAAATTACATCGAGTCATGTGGTGATAAAACAATATCGTGGAGTCACTTGGCGTGTGTGACGAGTCCACAGCACTAATAGAGGGTTTGCACGACGCGATGCGCACTATACAGACCGTTCCCGCCACCATCTTGGTGGGGTGCGAGTAGTTTGTGATGTTAACAAGACATCAAAATAGGCCGTATAAACTTGTGATTGACGTCAATTCATGACTTAAACTAAATACATATACTGTATATTCTTGTCATCATTAGTCGCTATCTGGTATCGTGATGCTACTAAAAGATTATTATGTGACGGGACGTTTTGTTTGCCGGCCCATGAAAATAAAAACGACGCAATTACAACGTCATACGTGACATACCGGTTGATTTAAAACGTCCCAAAAACTGTTCAAATGCAGCTTGAGTGCCCTATTTTGGTCTAGATTTCTACTTTTGATGTGTCTTTTTAAATTATGCCGAGAAACATTTTGTTTTTCCAAAATTGTTTGTTGTTTTGCCCATCACTTTTGGATCGCAAAATGATCTAAAATCACCATATGTCCGTGACATGGTAAATCTTTGTGATAGTCTAGCAAAAATGGGCATCTCAATATCCCCATGAAATTCATCTGAATTGATAGAAATTTTGATTCAATTTTAGAATATTTTAAATTGAACAAAGTCATTAAAAAGTGTGATGCAACTGCATGAAAGTGTTTGGGGTACATTAATTTGACGTAAATATCAAGTCATCATTCCAACATTTATTGACACAAATGCAAATTGAAACCGGTGTATGTCTAGTTTCACCAATAGTCTATTTGATCTCCTCGAAAGTAAAAGGAAATATTGTTCTGTATTTTTCTAAGACATCTAAATGGATCAAAATCTGTATTTAATGTAAAACTTTAATGACATTAGAATTTCCAAGAAACCCTAAAGGAAAAGAAATTGATTAAAAACAATCAAAATCCAATCTTAATCAACGATATCAAGGAAGGCATACATATACTAAAAACAAACTAACCGTTAATATCATTATTATGAAAAAAATTCTGACATTTCTGATGTCATAATTCATCCCTCAATTACTTAGAAATGAAGTAAACTACACAACATATGTCATCTTTCCATTAGCGTGATCGATGTTACAAGGGTTAAATTTTAACAAACTTTGTATTAATGGATTGACATAGTATAAAAAGTCAATATTTGAACTTCATTTGTAAACATCTTCACGCCAATGCTGACCATTAACTTATAAGAAAGAAATTGTATGCGAAAACTATATTTAAATTTGCTTTACTATTAAGACAAACGGATATAACTGTAGTTTAATTGCAAATACCTTTACAAAAATATATATTGATACAATACAGTGTCATAAAAATATTTTATAAGATCACCTAATTTGGTAAAACCTACGAAGATAATTTATACCCTATAAACACATATGGACTAAGAATGACCTCTAGATGTCTTACCAAAACTACAAGGTTTAACTATTAGTTTATAGTTTAATGCACTTGACTCTAGGGAATATTTCTTGTCTACCAAAATATCAGATGAACAACTACATTAGAACTGACCACTTCAATCGATGCTAACAAATAAAGTGCAAGCATACGCGGGGCAAATACAATTTTGAAGCTATATGCGACTTTCTAAAAGCTCATATATATTCAATGCCACAAGGTATGTCTTCTGAAGCGCTCGGATTCGAGTGAATTGCAAAGTGTTAAGGTGCCTAAAGTCGTTATTTTTTGGATGTTTTTGTTAATTATCGTCTCTGGCCTTCAGAGCCTAAGAGTTTATGGTTCAGTCGTATTTTGAAAGAATAATTAAAAAAGCACATGCGACTATAGGTTCCTAATCTGGTTGAATATCTACAACCTCTAACAGGTACCAGTTCGACTTCACTTTTTCCCATGATTTAGTGGTCGCTCACTCATCGTTGTGTTAAAGAGCTTTGAGCTTTTTACCTCGTTTGCAGCTAGGCCTATTATTCATATTTCTATGTATTAACCACGCCCATTGACAAAGTGGATTGTTATGGATGACAACAACACAAACTTTTTCTAAGTGTATCGGTTAGTCATAAAAAATAATCATGATCTACCAAAAAGCTGCTTTAAAACTGACTTTTCATGACATTAGGCAATGAATATATTCATCATATCCTCGGGTATTTTGGAATTGACTTCGCTCATGTCTGAAGTATTTGCCTCGGCTGTCTGGATAGTAACATTTGCTAAGTGGAGTTTTGTATCGGTTGACTTAAACATTACTGCAATGTTTCAATCTAACATAAAAAAGTTAAAAACCTATGAAATAGTCCTGGTGCTGATGGTTAACACACTTGAAACAATATATAAATAATGAATGTTTATGAGTTGAAAGGTGCAACAAATTGGTGAAGATTAGTCATCCAGTTGAGTTTCAAAACTGATCAAAATAAATAAAATACTGGAAATAAAAATATAGAACTTACGAATACGATGCGTTTGGTACCACCAAACTTCGTCAGGCCACTGATTGATTACCAGCTGGGAAAGGGCTGAGCAACCAGAATTGAACAGACAGGGAGGACTACGCCATCAACTATCACACGCATGGGATGAGGTCATCGGAAAAATTCCTCTCTGCCTGTCACGTGAATCAGTAGCCTGACGAAGTTTGGTGGTACCAAACGCAACGTAGCCGTAAGTGTTATGTTTTTATTTCCAGTATTTGATTTATTTTGATCATATTTGAAAGGTGCAACATTGTTCATAATATGAAAGGTACCACATTCCGTTGAAAGATGCGACAACATAGCAAAACTGAAGGAGACAGCTTTTAAAAGTAAACAATATTTGAACCAATAAATATTTTGGAAACATTTTTTACTTGCTTTATACACTACCTAGGTAGATTCCTTGTCATTACATTGGAGATATTGTCTTTTTTGTTATACCTATGCACTAGTACCAAAGTCCCGTGCACAGCGCAATCATTGAAGTAAAGCAACAATGAAGTATACAAATAACTAACGTCATAAGACATTTTACCAAAAATAGATGAATTGGAATGACTACCTGTTTGCCAAATAAAGCGCCCAAAATATATCAAACATTATCTGAAGCACAGTTGATGTTATGTGGACACGCTAAGAAGAAGAAGACCTATTTGCCAAACTGTCATTTGAATCTTTCACATTAAAATTGACCATTTCAATCATTGTTTACATGTCCAAGTGCATTAAGGCTAACCCCGATGTAGTTTTTTCAATATTTAAAAAAGTGTTTGATGGAGAGATTTGCAATGCATTTAAAAAAACCCATCTAAGCTTGCGTATTCAACTAGTATTTTATATTTCAAATACAAACTAACACATGCAGTTCAAAGCACTTCATAATATATGCTTTCACATTTGCAACATTTTATAGACCACTTTTCAACGATTTTCTGTTTTAACTTGTAACATAAAATTCTAAAAACTGAATAAAATCAAAGCGTTAATCACATTCTATCTAACATTCATTACAAGATAATGTTATCCTAAAATAAGTTCATCGCACTTCATTTATAAATCAAAAGCTGCAGCAGGGTTTTATCGATGTAACAACAATAAATCCTTTTATCTGGATAATGTTAAGGAATATGGATTAATTTAAATACAGTCAGATTGTAAGTTTGCATTTGATTTGATAATTCTAGGAATATTCCAAGTCAGGTATGCATATGAAAGGTAATCCTTACTATGTGAACATCTAATTTCGTGAATTGAAAAAAGATGTATGCTTTATGTTGCATAACATTGATTTTCAGATGTATAAAATTATTGAATGACAAAGTACAGGGTGTCCCAGAAAAAAACTTTCAATCTTTGCGTGCAATTTTCTTGAATTTAACAGATAGTCAGAAAGTATATAAAGGTTTCATTTTATAGTTCATGCATTGAACTTTTAGATGCCGTTTGTTTCATTTCAATCGCTAATGTACAAAACCAGTTATGGGACACCCTGTATGTGATATAGGATCCCAACGCCATCTTTCTATTGAATACAATAAAAGGTTTGTTATTTCTGTTACTTTTTTAACATGAATATTCTACACACATATTTAAAGATCTCATCCTTCAAATGATTCTTTATAGAAGTGAGGAAGATTATTTGAAAATTGACAATCAAATCAGTTAACCAGAGAATTAAGCCAGTCACGACGATTTACAGAGACCGATTCATAAAAAAAAAGAGAACATGGGTTTGGTAAGAATAAATACTTATTCGTTTCTAGATTCTATATACAACATAAACATTGAAATTTGAAAACATTATGTTTGATGTCCCGTTTCAAGGACTCGTACATTTCCAATGAAAACTGAGTCGTGTTTGTCTTTTAAATACATAGAAATGTTCATTTTGTAGAACAAGTATGACACTTTTATACATGTACGTATTTTAAAAGAAAAACTTACGTAGCAGAAATAGCCATTTCTTAACTAATTTGTAATCTCTTTAATGCTTTTAAAAAACGACCTGAAATTAAGCATTATGACTGATTTGTTGCTTAATAAAACATCAATGTAGAAAAATAATATCTAAATATGATATGCAAAAGTGCGTTCATAAAAAGGTCAGTGACTTACTGAAATAATTATGTGAACTAGCTTTTCGTATAGGAAGCAAGTAACACGATATACCATTGTTCTGCTTATCTTTGATATATATTGCAGGATTTGAACCAACAGGTGGTATGGAATCCGCCCTTTTGTCTCTTAGGTGTGTAACGGCGACATAATGGTTCTTTGTTCTCTGTATAGCTTCATTCCCGTTTTGACAATTATCAGTAACTTCCGCCACTAAGCATTACCAAAGTCAGGAAGCCAAACCTTCTGCTGGATATACAGCCTTATTTTGCAGTGTTATACTGCTCTAAACGTCACCTGCCTTTTGTCGATTAACCTAAAAATCTTTGACACCAGATTGCAAATGCTCTAGTATGCTTTGTTAACGATAACATCGATAGCCTAATTATTTTAAACAAATTAACATTTTTGAGTTTGTCGTTCGAGACTTGTTACAATTGATTACAAAAAAAAATAGAATGAATAAGTAAAATTGAATATTTGATCTTTCAAAGTACACACTACATGAAAAAGCAGACATATCATTCAAATTATAAATCATTACTGACACCAACTTGGCAAAAGCAATCAGTTTGTAAGTCCAAAGTATCAATGTGTAAATGAACATTATATTTACATCATATGTAACAAGTCATAGAGAAAACGATAAAAACATTGGGGACAATGTTCTTTTAGACAATGTTCTGTTAGAATTGTGAAAGTAAACAGAACCTTGTCTGTATTAAACGAAACCTTAATTGAAGACTAGCTAATGAATTTCCAAGTTTACATAATTTGTAGGATAGATGGATTGCAGAAACTAGATCATGGCATATAATATGCAACTTTCTTTTCTACATACTTGATTTGTTAAGCCTGAACCAGTATTGACAACGAGATAACAATTTTACAGAACTAAGGATGTTCAATAAGTTGGTAGCCAGTAGTAGAAAGAAATAAGCTACACAGGTTTCTTTCAAAGGTTTAAAGTACATATCTGCTTTTATTTCTAGTTTACATGAATACAAAATTAGTTAGAAAGTTGACTAATCTTGAAAATCAAGTAGTAAATCTCCACTGATGTGCATTAACTTTAAAATTCCTCTTCAAGGCGTAGTACTGCCATATGGTGAGCCAATACAGATGAATCGTGCACTTTGGGTGAAAAGCATGAAAATTGGCACAAAGGTAGCTTTTTGCATGCCTATCAATTTGTGAGTAAGGGCCAAAAATATTTCCGGCTGTAAATCCAATATGGCCGCCAAATTCAAAATGGCCGCCATTATA
>JXSR01S029369.1:132793-151412 GCA_000969725.1 Ophiothrix spiculata
AAACATTAAACGCCAAAGGAAATGAAAAACAATTGGCAAAGGACATACAGGCAAAGAGTGGATTAACCGACAGGGCACTTGTACAAAACAACATTTAGTATTGAAAAGCTATCTTGCCTTGTACAAGTTGAAGGGTTGCACCCGAAACGTCGTACTCGTAAAAAACCCTCTCTGCACTGCTGCCGTCACCCAATTGGCTATTTTGACTTTATACGACTTCTACACGTTGACTTCTATTGCCTAATGTTTGATATTACATAATTCATCTTAACAAACCTCTTTCTTTATAATTTAATGTCACTAGATCCATTAAAGCCGTAGACTAGATGAGACGTTGGGATGTTACGCTTACTTTTCTCTAACTATTAGCTTCAGAATTTATCATGTTAAATGTTTAAATGCAGAAGACATGTTTGATTTCAATTTACACAAGCTGGCTCTTACATTTAACTCAATTACCATTATAAATATTCGGATACTTGAGATGACATAAAAACGTTATATTTATGATCGAGAGCGAGGAGAAAAATTGTTACATGGTCTTCCAATTGTTAAATTTCGATACGACCAGATTGTGATGAGTAGTGGAGATAAAATTTTCGCTTGTCTCATGAGATTATGTTTCCTTTCATATGTAGTATCTACCTTGTACATGTTGTGCCATCGTCTTTACACATTAAAATATGCACTTTAAGCCTTCGCTTCAGCCACGTGACTTTAATCCTAACCCTATGTCGTTGAAAATTCCTGAATGAATTGACTATTTGTCTCTTTAGACCGCAATATTCGAATCCGGGACCTCTTGCATCAGAATTCATAGTCAAGGAAAACCAAGCTACGAGGCTGGCTTTGCAAGACAGTGACTCGGCGTTACCATATATTTTGTGTCTATGTTTTGATAACGTCACTTAATATTTGACAGAAGAACAAATTTCGTATGCAATGAATTTGAAAGAGATTTAGGGCAAATATTATGTACTATATATATAGGTTATCAAAAAGGCTAATAAATTAAATAAATAAGTTATTTACGAGTATTATGTCCTTGGAGTTCCACGAGCCTTCTAGTAAATACATGGATATAATCAGATTTTACTTGTGTTGAATTTCACTTTCCAGATACGAGATGGCACTGAGTTGATTTCATGTTGTATCTCGGATCAATTGGATATGAGTTAGATTGAATCTAAATCTGAATGAACCTGATTTGTAAAATGATATCATGATGATGTTTGAATGGTAAGTCAGAATGTTGTGTCTCAAAGGGGTTTAGCGATGGCAAATGTAGATGAGTGGAGAATTACATGATTATACGATAACGAAATAGCGATTTTGAGATTGCATGTACAGGTTTAACATGGGCTGATAGCAGTTGATTAGAACAAGGTATATAACGTATACATCAAACTGATTAATGTTTTTATCTTGTCAGTTATATACATTTATACATATGTGAATAATTGGATTTAAAGAGTGCAAAAACAATAGTTGCATTGAAGCTGAGGTGTTGTTTTGATCTATCTATCTGCGAACCGTGTTTGCTCCCAATACCAAAGTATTTAAGTTTCAGTTAAAAATTTCAAGAATATGATGCAAATAATCTTCAAAATGTGTTGAGAATCAGTTAATACATTTTAGAGGAATTTCAGATGACATACACATCGAATGGTAGCTTTATAATTGCCGTGTGAAATTAAATATTAAACCGAAAAAATTGACATAGATTGATTAAACTGATTTAATGACGTCATAAAATATTTTGTTGAAAAATAATATTCCATACGCATTAAATATAGCATATATTCAGATATACTCCGTGATAATGAATATTTATCTTACACAAACAAAAATGGAAATCATTAACGTGCCCTTTGGGGTTTCAACGAGCCCTTTGGTAATGGCAAGGATATACTTGAATTTACGTTTACTGAATTTCGTTTTACCGTTCAATACAAGATGCATTGAGATGATCCAATGTTGTATCTTGAATCAATCAGATACGGATGGAGGGAAAGCGCTTGACTGATTCTACAATTATGTGATGTTATGTTCGAATGACAAATCAGAATGTTTTCTTCAGGTACAGCAATGCTAAATCATAAAGTCGTATGTGGACATGAAATGCGTATTAAAACTTACAATGGTGAAAAGATACATCACAGCTGCTGGGCATTTCCAGTTATTTCCGACTATTATTGTTACATATATTGTGTACGATCAAGAAATTTGTGCACTGCCAACGAGAAACATGGTTCACATTGGCATATGAGCCGTTATGAAAAATCTTTTTATTAGCCATATTTTTGAAATTGAACTAAACTGAATGCCGAATGTGAATGTCGTTTATTTGCGTGTTAAATGCAAAGCATTGAAGCATAATAGCTTGCGCAAAAAACTATACAAACAAACAATAACAAAATTAATTGTCTGATGTTTTGGGTAATTTGCTCTCTTTGTTATGCATCTCAAGACTTGCACCGGACGTGCAGCTTTATAGTATCCTCAACAAAGTTTACGTAATTAAAGATGGATCCCATTAATGGTGGACGTGGCCTGAAAAAGCCGCAATGCTTTTATTCAGTGTTAGTGGCGAGAACACTGCGTTAAGGTATCTAATTAACCATCAGCGATCAGACTTCAAACCGAAATTACAGTTGACAACTAAAGGCTTGAAACACGTTCATATGGTGAGGCGACAATGAGATTACGGCAGTTTCGTCTGTAACTGTCATGATTTGTTACGGTCAAAGGACATGATGCAACGCTATAGCCACAATGTGATCTACCAGTTACTTGTTTCAACTAATAGTTTGGTTTAATGCGTTTTGAATAATCGAATTTATGCTGTTGTTTTTATTTATTGCATATTTAAAGAATGTTGTGTCAAGATTATAACTTTTACCAGAACTAGAAAGTAACAATTCAAAATACAATCTTAACCTAATATATTGACAAATTCACAAATTTAAGTTATAACCAACTACCTGGTGAGATCTCTTTATGTTAAGATTTTGTTCACAAATGTACAGTATATACAGAACGAAGGTATTTTTCTGCTTTCAAACAAATTTGAGTGCCTTTGGGTAAAATACCACATCACCTAGAGTAAATTGTTGAAATTGGGAGTGCAACAGTCCCCTCGGTAATATGTCTGTCCTTAATTTGGTTAAAATGTTTTTCTAGTTTTATGTTAAATACAAATAATAAGAAGTATACCAGTAAATGTATTGATTTATAAGAAATAAAAAATATGCTTTTCTGTAGCATTGCATCTATCATTATGAAACTTAAGATGTTTTTTTTCTATTTCAAAGCATTAATTCTATACAAAATTATTTGTAATGATTAAAAACCAGTCTTTACACTAGTTAAGATAATTACAATTTAAAGGGATGTACAAATCGTCTTATATATTATGATCACATTTGCACAATATGCAGTTCCAGGTATTGAAAAAAAAAATACATTGTAACATGATCGAACCAAAGCAAACTCGATTTATTTTTTGTATATTGGTATCAGTTGTTTAGGTGCCAACGTTTCCTTGTACTTTTGTATCTTAAAAGAACGTCTTTAATCTTGCTAAAATTCTATAAAATCTTAAATATCAGTGCTCGGAAGCAATGTGCAGATGGGCATGAGTTAACGACTCTTTAAGTAGCGGAATAAATCAAAACCATCAATTGAATGTCAAGTGGTGTTTGTTATCTCAAAAACTATACACGCCAGAGGAAATAAAGACAAAGAGTGGATTAGAAGACAGTGCACTTTGACAGACCCATAAGGATTTATACACCCCTTTTGCCCATGGTTAATATTTCATCGTCTGGCATTTATATATGAGACGTGTTTCGACCTAATGAGAGGAAATTCGCGAATGAAAATTCATCTAAAGTGAAAAATGGTATTAGAGTAATATTTCTATTTTCAATGTATAATGTATTTTCAATATATAATGCATATTGTGTTAACTATACTTAAAGTTTTAAAAGTATGACTAAACAATAATTTATGAAATTCAGTCAAAATATTTCCAATTATTTCTCTCCACGGTAAAGTTTTGAATTGAATACACCAACTAAATTGTAACTAACATTTTAAAAAGTAACTGTTATGCGGTACATGATGTTTTGACTTATATTACACCGGAAGAACTTAGAATTATTGATCAAACTAATTTGATAACGACACTAAATATTTGAACAAAAAACAAATTTCATATGCATTGAATTTGAAAGCGATACTATAGGGCACAGTTTTATCCGTGCTAAATTTTATTTAAAAAGGATGGTAAAATTATATACATGTCCTTGTAGTTTCACGAGCCCTGTGGAAATAACATGGATATACTCGAAATTACTTGTCTTGAATTTCAATTTTACCTTTAAATACGAGGTATTATCATACCATCAAGAGAATATGTTGACTATATTTGAAAAAAAAAATCATATGCATAGAATTTAAGAAATATTATACTTTTGGATAAGTACTCCGGGTAAATAAACTACGATAATGTATATTTTACCAAAAGAATGTTGAAATCATTAACATGTCCTTTGGGGGTTTCACAAACAGATATATACTTGAACTTACGTTTATTGAATTTCAATTTACCCGTCCAATGGCAAATGCAATGTATTGGCTTAATGTCGTATCCGGGATCATTAAATATGTATGGAGGGAGAGTACTTGGTTTAAATGGATTGGCATAGGTTCTTTCCACTATTTTTTTACCTACATCTTTTTACATGAATCGATAGAAAATGTTTATAGTAACAACACACAAGTAGGTTTTCATGATTTTAAGGAATATTGGAGAAAATAGCAATTCTTTACATACTTTAATTTTTGCTGCCTGCGGCAAAAAATGGTTTAGAAACAGTGTTTCTATATTAAAAACACAAAAAGATCTTGTTTCTTCACCTTAATGGCCCATGAAATTGTTTTCTTTTAATATGTATCAAATTATCTCCTGGAGTTTTGTGTGATCTTGATCTGGTAAATCCATCTAAAGTACAACTTTAGGGATTAGAAAACACAGGATAGTCACACCACCATCAACGGAAGATATACATATAATGCAAATTAATTTTCTCTCAATTTGAGCCATTTCTGTGAAAATGTTTTACTTCTTTTGTTTTTACTACACTTTTTTGTTTTATTTAGAGCATTTCCATAAGTTTTTAATTAAGTGGAATCTAGGCTAGTTCCAATAATTTTATTCTGAATGTACCTGATTCTCAAATTATGTGATGTAATATTCGAAATAAAAAATGAATATTTTCTCATGAATGTATACCACTTTGGTAAAACTAATAAAGTATATTCCATTGACCATTAACGATCGAACTGCAATGCAAAACTAAAATTTACATTTTAACGCTGGTAACATGTTCATATGGTGAGGTTACGGCAGATTTTTACGGTCTACAGATATGATGCAACGCTCTGGCCACCAAAGTGACCTACCAGTAACTTGTTTCAACTAGATTGGTTTGGTTTGATTCTTTTTTGGTAATGAATTCCAAAGGATGAACTAGCTTCGTGCTTGTTACTTTTAAATTATTTCCATGTCTTGTTTGGTAGACATGAACTTCAGATCGTTTTAAGAAAAAAATTAAATGCAATTGGTAAAATCTTTGAAAATCTAAGCATAAGTGTTCCAAGATCAAGCGTATATAAATTCTCAGTAAGTGAATTAAGTTGAGTCAACTAATTTGTGGAATATTTGAAGTTATATTTTGCTTATGAATTTTCATAAATATTTACAGATATATAGTACATGTAGAATGTATTGTATTTTCTACTTGGAAGTTAAAAAACCATATCAACTATAACATATTGGTCCTACCCAAGTATTTTTGCATCAGATTCCCTGATTGAGAATGAAAGAAATTCCTTCGAGAATATGTCCGTCCTTAATTCGTTAAGAGGTTTTCCCCAAATGAAAAGAGGTATACCTAGGTAGTGTATTTTTATCTCAGCAATCCGTTCTTCCTATACCTGCAGATATTAAATACATTCTTACTATAAAATTAACTATATAATTTCTAATATTGTTTTTTTAAATACAGCATTTATTTCAAAAACAGCGTGAGAAAAAAAATACCATTTGCATTTATCTTAAAGCATGTATTTGCGCTGCTTAAATGTTGTTTATCTGTGAAAACGTTCTACGGGCAAATTTGCACAATATGCAGTTTAAGGTTTCGACAGAGTCTTTCTCAAATAAACTATTAAACTACTTGTATGTTAAACTAACTGAACGTCCCTAATCATTGAGTATCTGTGGCCACAGACAATAATCCAGACGGGGTATTAGTTGATGACTCTTTAAGTATCCGAGTGAATTAAAAGCATCAACATAAGAATGTCAAGTGGTGTTTGGCACCTTAAAAACTATAGTCGCCAGAGGAAATAAAGGCAAAGAGGGTTAAGAAGACAGGGTTCTTCTGCAAAACGCTGATGATCAAACATGAATTGTGCCCTAGATTAAATATTTCATGATTCATTCATTTCTATATTAACCATGCCAAAATGCCATTATAAATGTTATTGGAAATCAAATACGAAATATTTTTACAATTCGTATTCAGCTCGATGTTCATGTTTACATTCAGATTTGTTTAACAAAAAGCAAGTTGAACTGAAGACTATTTATAGTTATTGATAGAAGAGAGGAAATACCGAAATTAATGGAACATGGTCTTTTTCGCTGACTTTCTTTTACTCTCATAATATGTAGGTGCGTAAAGGTTGAGTTGTGTTATGTATTTTCGCTGTCTGTTTGTTGAGATGTCCGTACTTCCTATTTTCATGAGTGGTATATTATGATGTCATATTTGCTTTGACGTGTCGTATCTACTTCGTACATACTGAGTTTCTCCCTTTGTGTTGAAACCGAAAATTAAGTATTTAATCTAATTTTAAAGTGTTATTTCATTGACATAGAAACCAAACACGTCTTCAGTATCTACAACATGATATGCCAAATACCCGGTTACTTGATTGATCAAGAAATAATTTGTGTTAATTCATCATGTCACTAAATATCTAATAAAACACATTTCATATGCATTGAATTTGAATGTGGTACTTTAGGGCAAATGTTATCCGTGCCTTTCACGATCCACCCTTCATTCTAATGGGATTTATATACATTAAACTAGTGCCTATGAAAATGTAGAATTTCATGATGTCTTTTCAACTCAATGTTTGAATTTCCTGATTATTTTTACACGATCATGGTTTCAAGACTTTATAAATGTCAAAACAATACATTTTGTTTGTTTTACAATTCCATAAGAAAAAAGGAAAGAAAATATTTGATTCAGGCTTTATGTTTTTGTGAATTTGGCTAGTTTCTTTACATATCTTGACTTTAGTTCATTAGACCCTGGTGACCAAAAAGTACATCTTACGAATACTCATATTGTAACATAGCCAACTGTATTAGTGACATCAAAAAATGGCTCTCTGTTAATTACCTTAAGCTAAATGATTCCAAATCAGAGTTTTTTATTGCAGGATCAAAATTCAATCTCAAACATCTTGATCTTGATAACTTTGCACTTACCATTGGTGAATCAGACATCAAAGCATCACCATTTATTAGAAATCTTGGATTGTACATTGACTCAAATTTATCTCTCACTACTCATGTTGATAACCTCCGAAAGACGATATTGTTCCATATTCGTACTTTGTGGCGTATACGTCGTTTTATAGATCAGGAGACTTGCCATCATGCCGTGCGTGCCCTTGTAATTTCTAGACTTGATTATTGTAATAGCTTGTTTACTATTTTGTCTGCCAAAGACATTAGCCGTCTGCAGAGATTGCAGAATAATGCTGCCCGTCTTGTTTATGCAGTTGGAAGAAGAACTGAGGCTGCACCACTGCTTTTAGAACTACACTGGTTGCCAGTGAGGCAAAGAATTGTTTTCAAAATTGTTCTTTATGTCTTTAAGGCTTTTAACAACCTAGCCCCACCCTATCTTGCTGAGCAATTTTCTGTGTATGTTCCAGCCCGTGCTTTACGATCCTCCATGGATACAACTCGTTTGGTTGTCCCAAAGACAAACCTTGCCATTGGAGATCGTAGTTTTGCAGTCTGCGCAGCACGAGCTTGGAATGATCTTTCACCACAGATGAGAACTGTTCAGTCAGTGGAGGTGTTTAAGAAAAATCTTAAGACTTTCTTGTTTTAACTTTGCATTTATTTTTCATTTTTTGTGTAAACGCTATGTTACATTGTTTAGTAGCGTCCTAAATACCTGTTGTTGTTGTTGTTGTTGTTGTTGTATTGTGCAATATTTAATCATTCAATTAAATGGAGTTCTTATTTATGAGATATTGAGTTGGTAAAACAGACTTTCAGCACTAGGTGAACATTCACATACCTTGAATTTTCGACAAATCTGTTTTAACCATCTCAGTATGTTTATCTACCAGCACGTATGAACTTTCATTCGAGGTGGGACGAATCTGCGCCACACACTGATGTAGAATGGAATTTGCATGTCCTTTCTTTTTAACGCATATCCTTTCTTTTCCTGTGTTAAAGTCCCAGTAATCATATATCATTGTAAGGCTATGATTGTAACGATCGTCGACAAACCACAAAAAAGTGGATATACAGGGTGGAACAAATGTCATATAGGGTGTAAGTATTGAATTTCATGCAAAAATGGTACCATAATTGACTTCATCATATCTTTATAAATGTATGTAATTCAATAATTTTACCCTATATATACTTTTAAATAAACCAAACTTATAATGAAGGAATTTGCTTCTGTACTGAGCTATAGTTATTTGAATGTGATTATTTCAAAAAGTAAGGAATAATTGAAGATGAAGCAATGGGGACTTATAGTCTGATAAATTGTTAAGGTTATGGTCCATAAACCAAATCAATTGACCACACCTATCTGAAATTATGGTAAAAATACTCCTGATTTTTACCTAACACTGTAACACCTCCACCCATTTACTTTACCTCATTTAGTAGCACAAAGCCTCGAGTATTTATGAAATGTTTCAATCATGTTGTATACATATTGTTTATGTACAATGCTAGTTCCACAATTAATTAAAGTTATATAGATAATGGCGACAAATCTATCACTTCTTTGACGTCATCATAATGCAATAAGCCGTTTTTGTGGTAAATGAATTATCTTGCTTAACTGTGGAAATCCCATTGGAATGGAGTAAAAAGAGACGTACTTGTAGAATTGGTCATATCTTACTTATTTTTCAGCCGATTTTTATCATTTGTTCTGCAATTGAAAGTACATTAAATATGCTTTACCTAAACGTCAAGAAATTCATGATTTGGTCCTTATATCAAGGTCAAGGTCATTCGTAATCCATGCATTTGTTTTTTGATTCACGTAGTATAACTGATTTTTTTTGTCTAGAAGTTGGGATAGAAAATCAGAATTACTCAAAGGGGTTCCAAGATAGCAATGGAATAGATTATAGAATTTTAGATCACGATGTTTATACAGCATAAACTTTTACAATAATAAAATAGAATTTTAACGTCTCAGATCAGGTTTCACACAGTTTAGTGCAACGAACCCCTTAACAAGGCTTATGGTTTGCCAGGTTGGACACACTAATGGTTGGTTGCGTTAAAGGTCACTCTTAAAAAGCTGAGTTTTCCTAACCGTCACATAGCATTCGACATATTAGTATACTCAAATGGTTAACCATAAAATTCGATATTTTAGTAAACCAACAGTCCAACACCAAACCAATATGAGAATCAACGTCCTTTGTATATTGGAAACCTGAACACTGTCTTATAACACAACCTGGCCGTTGCTGGTAAAAACAAGTCAGGCAGCTTTTACTAACTGGTCAAGCATGCCGGTCCTGTTAAAGTTTGTCAAATACGAAATAACTGAAATGAAATATAAACGTTAATTTAATTAATCAAAAGATATTAGATACATGAGATCTGCTCTGAGGAAATGTTTTATGTTCCAAGGTATACTTGATTAAGGATTAAGTCGTTTTATTCTATTCAGAGATCCAAACAGGGATCCAAAGCGATCCCCAATATACTTTTATAATAATTAGTTGGATAAAGAGTTATTTTATTACCCTCTTGAATAATAGACTATTGCAGTATGTGTTCAAATAATAATCATTGATTATTTATCTTCCGTCAAAACTTGCTTTCCAAACTTCTTATAAAATTATACATGATGCATTCACAACAACAACAACAACAACAACAACAACAACAAAAGAGGAAAAAATCATAACTGAAAGAATAAGTGTCGAGAAGCTAAAGGGCAATTATGTGTACTTTATTTTAGATTTATATTAATTACATAGATTTTTATTTTGTTAGTTGAATATACGTCGAACGGAATTTGAAACCAACTCTACATCGGCGTCTGGTTAATAAAAGAAGGAAAATGCACTATATAATACACAGGCCTACCCTCAACAACTTAAAACTGAGTTATATAAGTATTTGTTCTAGCGGCTGACCATTCAAAGTTAATCAAAGTTCACATTTAATTAGAACTGTAAATGAACTCAAATTGCTATTGAAAAGGGCAATGTTCAAAGTCTTAATTAAAGCTGAAGATAGTCAGATATAATTTGATTTAAAACAACTTGTTTACAGTTCTAGCCATGGATAGAGCATTTAAGATTTATTTCTTTATATACTCTGGCAAATGCTCTTGACCTTTTTCTGCTATTTCGAAGTGCTTGTGCGAACGCTTTTGTCATAAAGAGAGTTGTCTCTTATTATTTGTTTGATGATAGCACAATATCATCCCACTTTCTTGAAAATTTGTTTCGAAAAATATAATTCAGCTAATTAAGTTAAACCAGAGTTTTATTTTTATATTTCGCATTGGTTCAAATTAGAGAAAGCAATCTTTATGTTATATGTAATGATTCTTTATTTATAAAACCATGCAAAGATTGAACAGGAAACTCAGGTTACGGTTTTGAAAAATCCACACACATGCAGGGTGGACAAAAGTAAAAAAAAATCCATCTAGTACAAAGGTAAAAATAAGCTCGTCAGAATTAACAAGTAATCTAAGTAAATAATCAAACTAATTTTTCTGCTTGAATTTACATATGGCAGTGAAAATGGAAACTTTAAATGAATTAAATATATTGTTTTCACTTAACTTAAAAGTTCAACATATAAGAGCGACTACATTCAATTTCAAAACCCGTCTGTGAATCTGCTGTGTAAGAATCATCCTTTATTGAGTTTGACAGTGTCAAGAAAAAGCCATACCCGAATGTCTGAGTTAACCTGGGAGAGTAAAAGGTGAACTGTATTACTTGTGAAAGAAGTGTCATCTCGTGTTTATCAAATGCGTGCTTTATGTGATATATATTTGAGTAAACCATTTTATTGCACACATTAAAATAGCAGAATGTATTTTATAGTTTTTATACATAGTTCGTGTAACAATTTTCATGTATCTTTGATAAGGGTGTGTACATACATTTGGAATCAGTCAGGAGTACTATTTCGCTTCATGACATGTATATCGAGCACTGTAACTTAAATATGCATCAGTTGTACTGAACTCATACATTTCCAATCTTCTCATGATTTTGATCCCCTGAGATCATAGAGTATTATAGTGGATTGAATCGCCATTGCCTTTAACGAGTCGCATCATACATGACAAATAGAATTTTGCTTCAAAGCTACTAATGGCAATATCATGCGCAAAATTAATTCGTGTGCTATATGCATTGTGCAAACAACCATTAGCCTCACCGACGACTGATATGAAAACTTGGTTATTCCCATTGCAGTTTGTTTGATGAAAAATCGATCATTGAGCATTAATAAAAATAAGTGATGCTTGACATTTTCAGTCAGTCGGTGATCAAAATACAATGAAACATAAAGTCATTAATGTCCCTATTTATACATAATATTTTTTGTTAATTGCATGTAGTTCTAAAAAATACGGCTCCAAAGGTTAAATTAAGATCTCTTATTGCGTGATAATCGCTGCCTTTAGCAGCTTAATTATGATATCTTGTGCAGTTTGATGAAACTAAAAAGGCAATAAAATGGAAAACTCAGATTGTACTGTATCTTATTGGAAATGTTGTGACATTATTACGTGATGCTGTCTTATGACATTATAATCACTTTGAATTACGGAATAATATTTGAACTTGGTCTCATAAATTTGCTATGACATATATTTGAAAATCTAGAAGTCAATATTTGAAAATTTGACAGTTGAAAATTTTGACCGCTAAATAAAGAAATAGTCACTATAAAAACATTCGATTGCTGGTTCACGACGTACAATTTGACACTTCTACCTTTGAAAACCTTTAATATAACACTTATCTGGATCTGTGACTCCTGTGAAAGATCAGACAAAGAGAACATCAGGAACACTTTTGATCGCTGGTTTACGATGAGCTGTTTGCCTCCTTAACCTTTTCTTTTGACATTTGAGTCCTTAGGAGAGATATTACAAAGAGGTCACCATGAACAATAACTGGTCTTTTTAGCGAGCGAGACAGCGGAACGTCATACTGCAACTTTTTTGCCTCCTTAAACATGTTGAAACAATACAATTTTTGGCGTAAATATGGAATAGAGTCTCTTATTTATACATGAACATTTACTAGTGATATCAGGTCCATAATTAAGGTCAAAATGTCGTCAATAGACTACTTAGAAAAAGTTGTCTTTATCGTCAAAACCACATAATGTTATGTTATGTTATGTTTTTCGATTGTTTTCAATGAAAGATTGTAGGCTTGATACTTCTTACTTACTTAAAAAAATATTGTATGAATATGTGGTATTAATTTGAAAACAACTTGTTGTTTTGCCTGCAGAAAACGGACGAGAACTGTTTTTAATATCTACATTATTAACATTCTGTCTAATATTAGCATTTGTATAATTGACTTGCAAATTGAGCATTCCATCGAGGCAAAAATTGCAATTTTTAAGTAAACAAAAGATTGCTGTAAACGCCAATATTTCTGCGCTTAGTAATTTTCGCGCTCAGACAATTTTGGACCATTTCGCACGTTTTTATTTTCGCGCATATGAACTTTGTCCGAGTATATAATTCAATTTGCATCAAATCCACATTAATTTTCGCGGTACATTTATTTTTGCGCTAATCTCACTTTGCGCGAAAAGCGCGAAAATAAATATAGCGCGAAAAATACCACTTATACTGTATACGACATTCGAATGTTTATGATTTAGAATTCAGTTCACGATCGGAAGGCAGCTCAGTTAGCTCAACGGTTATTCCCTCGCTTCGTAATGCATGGCTATAAGCCATGGTTCGAGTCCTAAAAATGAATTGAAACCATTTCTATTTTCATGATTAGAAATAGTTAGGATTCACATTTTCCTGAGCAGATGGAGGGTATTTACTCTTAAACAAAATCTGATAAACTAAATGGAAACTGAGATCATTTTTGCTTAGGGTAACAATGTCACACGTTCACGTTACCAAAGTAACAGATAAAACAAAACTTGTAATGTTGCTTCCATACTCGTGAAGATTTGCTGCTTTGTCGCTGCATGACGTATATTTTTTTACAAAAACTTACCGCTTCCCGGTTGTGGTAGCGGCAAAGCTAAATGTCGCTGAGATAATTGATATGTATGAATGAAAGTAATCTTTTAAATACACTAAATAATATTGTATTACTATCATGAAAGAAGAGGGTTTATTGTTTCTTAAAAGAACTTGTTCCTGGATCACCTTAAAACCCCGTCATTTATTTTTTTATTGTCTTTATAAACATACATTGTACTTAAGTGTCATCAACAGCCGGAGTTACCAAAGTTGAAACACGAATCTAATTCTAGTCACATGAAAATGCAGATGAAAATACCCATTTATATCGCTTAAAGACACAAATGTCAGTTCTACTCTTACATAAATGGAACATTTGTAGTAATAAGATATGATACTAGTTATGATACCCAAAACACAACACGCAAAGTGGATATTGAATTTCATACGCACGCAAAAGATCGTGACTTCTGTATTAGTTTTATTGACATGGGGTATGAATTCTTCCTCATCCATTAGACAAGCTACAAATACACTCGTCAGAATTTACAATTCAGGAATAGATCTGCGCATACGCTATTTGCATCTGAATAAATAGTTCGCGCTCGCTTGCCTGCTTGAATTTCCATTTTACAATCAAGAGATAAACTTTAAAAAGGATTCTAGATATTGATTTCACTTTAAGTTCAGCATAAAGTAGCAAGTTAACACTTTTACTTTAAAACCTGTCTGGGAAAGATTCATCTTTGTGTATTGAGTTTGACAGTATCAAGAAAAGCCAAACAGTTAAATGTGAGTTAACCTCGGAGAGTAAAAGGTGAACAGTATTACTTGCAAAAGAAGTGTCTTCTCTTGTCAATCAACTTTCAAATATCAAATAAGTGATTAATGTGTTTTTAGTCTGATCAACAATTTTATAGCCAATTAAAAGATTTTATTGTACTTATGTATGTAATTATCCTTAGAATAGGGAGGGGAACACATTTTGAAGTCCATAGGAACTATTAAATATTCTGCCTTGTAAGTCTCTTGTATCATTTAATACTGAAAGCTGCAATGGCTTAAGCTTTGTGATCCTTGATATTAGATATGATGGATTACAATCGTTCTTTTTCTACCCGGTCATGACATATATAATTGTGCTTCAACATTGTTAATGTTACTGCCTAAGCATGTTCTCAAATATTATACAAATTTGTGAGCTATTTGTATATCACATCAGGTATCGACTGGCATAAAACCTTGGTAACTCTGTGGTGCAGTTGTTTTTTAGAAAGTATCATTCATGGAGCGTTTGATATTTTACGTCTGCTGATATTAAAAATAATACCATTAATGTCCCCGTTCAGATGTATCAATCTTGTTTAATTGCATGTTGTTCTGAAGTATTTGGCATCATAGATTTCCTTGTCGCTCTGTAATCGACATCGAGCACTGTTTAATGAAAATGAAAAGGCAACACAACGAAAACTCATGCACGTAATGGGGCTTCTTCAAATAGAATTTACATGATGAATTTCATTCGGGAATTCCCTGAGCATAATATTGCGTGATGCTCTCATAGGAAATTACAATAGTTGTCAATTATGTCGCTACAAACAAAGAGTGCTCAAAATGGATAAAATCAAATAAAAGTCAACATATAATGACATATTTACTTCCGTGCCAACTTAGTAGACAATTGGTTTGCAATACAACTCTCTAGTAGTAAGTTTTAAATGAATATCCGTCTCTTTATTATTATATCATTTTAATTGTAACTTAATGGAATAATGAAAATTATGAAATTCAAAGTGTTTGTAAGAAATTTCAGGCTCGATTTACATGTATAACTACTTGCATTGTTTTTGTTCAATACAGAGATGTATCTACGTTTCGTTTTTCTAACAAATGAGCTAAACGTTTTTAAATAGAACTTTTACCATGTATACATTTACCACATATTGACCACAAGATATCATAATGGAAATGAGTTATATTTTTACATTTCATATTCGTTCAAATTAGAGAAAGCGATCTTTATGTTAGATTTAATGATTCTTTATTTATAAAACGATGAAAATATTGGACAGGAAATTCAGGTCACGCCCTGGAAAAATCAAGACACATGCAGGGTGGATAAAAGTACGATTTTTTTAATCCATCTCGTACAAAGGTGCAAATAATCTCGTTAGAATTAACAAATCAAGACTAAAAGCAATTTTCGCATACGCTCTTTGCATCTAGAAGTAAATAATTCAAACTAATTTTTCTGCTTGAATTTACATATTGAGTGAAAATGGAAACTTTAAATTAAATTTATTGTTTTCACTTAACTTAAAGATCAACATAAATAAGAACGACTACATTTAATTTCAAAACCCGTCTGTGAATCTGCTGTGTATATAGAATGTATTAAATTTGACAGTGTCAAGAAAAAGCCATACCCGCATGTCTGAGTTAACCTGGGAGAGTAAAAGGTGAACTGTATTACTTGTGAAAGAAGTGTCATCTCTTGTTTATCAAATGCGTGCTTTATGTGATATATATTTAAGTAAACCATTTTATTGCACACATTAAAATAGCAGAATGTATTTTATAGTTTTTATGCATAGTTCGTGTAACAGTTTCCATGCATCTTTGATAAGGGTGTGTACATACATTTGGAATCAGTCGGGAGTACTATTTCGCTTCATGACATGTATATCGAGCACTGTAACCTATATGCATCAATTGTACTGAACTCATACATTTTCAATCTTGTCATGATTTTGATCCCCTGAGATCATGGGGTATAGTGGATCGAATCTTCATTGCTTTTGACAAGTCGCATCAAACATGACAAATAGAATTTCTAATGGCAATATCATGCGCAAAATTAATTCGTGTGCTATATGAAAGTTCCTTAAACCATTGTGCAAACAAACATTAGTTTCACCGACGACTGATATGAAAACGTGGTTATTCCCATTGTAGTTTGTTTGAAGAAAAATCAATCATTGAGCATTAATAAAGATAAGTAATGCTTGACATTTTGAGTCAGTAGATGATCAAAATACAATGAAATATTAAACATGACGTTACTAATGTCCCTATTTATACATGATAATTTTGGTTAATTGCATGTTGTCCTAAAATACGACTGGAAATGTTAAGTTTAGACCTCTTATTGCGTGGTAATCGCCGCCTTATGCAGCTTAATTATTGCATCTTGTGTTGTTTGATTAAACTAAAAAGACAATAAAATGGAAAACTGAGATCGTACTGTATCTTATTGGAAATGTTGTGACATTATTACGTGATGCTGTCTTATGACTTATAATCACTTTGAATTACGGAATAATATTTGAACTTGGTCTCATAAATTTGCTATGACATATTTGAAAATCTATAAATCAGTATTTAAAAAATTGACAATTTGAAAATTTTGGCCGAATAAACATTCGATTGCTGGTTCACGACAAACAAGACATCTGAACCTTTAAAATCGGACAAAATGTATAATCAAACCTTTCTCTTGATCTCTGACTCCTAAGAAAAGATAAAAAGGAATACATTAGGAACACTTTCGATCGCTGGTTTACGATGAGCATTATGCCTCCTTAATCATTTAAATCGGACAAAATAAAAGGTTACCTATCTTTTGCCATTTTTGTCCTAAAGAAACATATTAAAAACAGGTCACCATGAACACTAATTTGTTTGCTATTTTAAAAATACAGTCAAGTCAGCTCGAACGGTAAGGCGCTTCAGAATCAGTTTAAAACTCCGTCATTTATTTGTTTTGTAGTCTTTATAACCTCAAATTGTACTTTAAGTGTGTTACAGGCCCCTGAAAATGTAATTTATTATTATAAAATGTTATTGCGTAAAGCAGTATCATAAGTCAGACATAATATGTGAGTGGCCAATCTGTTGTGCACAAGATGATTTTAATGATAAACATGTTTACTACAACACAAAAGGGCTAATAGGAAGTGGTACCTACTTGAGTAATAATAGCTCTTTTGTTTAGCTGTCAATCATGTATGTGGTGTGTTGGACAGTGCTATTGTGTGATAAATGTAAACAACAACTGTGTGTTTGACTGTTACCATGGTTACATGGGGAATCCCCAAATACTCATGAATGGAGATTGGCCTGGAATGTTCTGTGTTATGTTGGCTATAATGATGATGAAATATTTATTGTATTTGCTAGAATGGTGTGGAAAAAAGAGTGTTTTCAAGATAAAGTTATAATAGTATAAAAGGAGATGCATTTATATATTTGAAGTCAGTCAGCTTTGAAGTTAGCTATTACAGAGTGAGCTTTTTGGATTAAGAGATTTTGGAGGAGATAAAAGCAGATTGGATGAGAGTATATGATATTTTGCTGCCTTTTTGGAGCACTTTTATGGATAGCTATTATAGTGGAGAAGTTTAGTTGCTGGATCGTGAATATTAACTGTGGACAAGGAGTTTGAGATTGCAAGAAGACGACTTTTATATTGACTGATATTGAACATTATTCGGAAGGAGTTATCGGACATTTTGTACCGTTTTGGATCTGGATTTGTGGACATTTGTACAGATGTCATAAAGGACTTTAGCGTGGAATATTATTAGCTAGCTTGTTCAAGTCAGAAGCCACTCGTGAGTAAACAAAATCTGTAGATAAGATATATTTACACTGTTTATTTACTTGTATACTAAATAAATTGTTATTTTAATATTCTGTTGATAAAATCTTGTCTTACAGTGTATTTATTCTTGCTTTGCTTTTAGCTCGAACCCGAAAGGTTAATTCTGACCTTGATCCTTGTTTTGGGTCGTAACAAGTGTCATAAACAGCCGGAGTTACCAAAGTTGAAACACGAATCTAAATCTAGTCACATGAACATACAGATAAAAATACACATTTATATCGCTTAAAGACACAAAATGTCAGTTCTACTCTTACACAAATGGAACATTTGTAGTAATAAGATATATTCTTTATTTATAAAACGATGAAAATATTGGACAGGAAATTCAGGTCACGCCCTGGAAAAATCAAGACACATGCAGGGTGGATAAAAGTACGAT
>JXSR01S029370.1:8423-30490 GCA_000969725.1 Ophiothrix spiculata
CGTGCCATAAAAAGTAGAAAACAATTAAAATATTTTAGAATATTAGTATTTGTTGTCAAAGACAAAGAGCTAAATGTTACATATCATTTTAAAGGTGTGTTTTCAACCCTCCCCAACCCCCATTCCCCACCCCACTCCCGCTTTCCATAATCAAACAGTAAAACTCATATTTTTCTCATAAACCTTACAAAATGTCCATGCTTATATGTTTTGTTGAAGAGATATGGTCAAAATAGTGCTGAATTACTGGAATATATCCTATAGGTTTCTTTGAGTTGAATGGGTATATAAATGAGTCCGAGTCTTTACAATTGCTTTATGTAGGTGATAGCCCAACATATGAAAATAATATGAAAAAAGTGGGTTAAATTTGTCACCAAATTGGAATACCTACCTTAAAAGCCTGAGTTTGGAAAAATTCCAATTTGGTGATATTTGCGATTGCTTGCTAGTTTGGCAACTTTTTGCTCATTTACGGGAGCAGGTCATCACATAGTACATCACATAGTATAATGCTATTCAGCAGAGGCATGTTAAAACTTGACTATTGGAATAATGTTGAGCTACAGCTGTTGTTGTAGGCTTACAGCAACACAGAGAATGGCTTTACATAATGAACAATTTGGAGTGCATAAGCACTTTGAATATCATCAAAATATCTGATTTGAAAAATTTTGAATTATAACAATTCCTTTACCTCCCAACTTCGGAGGCTACCTTACCCTCTTGGATGGTGGTAGGTTGGACCATTTTCCCCCTAAAATGGTCGGTTGGCCAATTTTACCAAATATCTGCAGACTTTTGAGTCAGGGCAAGTAAATGTTTTTGGGGAGATATATCTTACCATCCCTTGAGAACAACCACTAAGTATTTTGTGTTGACAATCATAGTATTTGATTTGTAATTTTTGACCTCGTGTGTGTGTTATCTTTTTTGTTGCAGATTTATTTTGAAATTCAAGGGGACGCATCAAGATGCAGCTTATACAGATAAGAAGCTTCAAGTATTATGGTGAGTTGATTTCTGGAGGCACACATGGCCGTTTACAAGACACAAGGAACATGCTAGTTTCGCCAGGTTTTGTCAGGTTTTCACAGTAATGTTATGATCTATCAATTGCAATTTCCTATCACATGGTAAAACCGGCATCTTTCTTATTTCATTGGTTTCCATCAGTTCAACATTTAGAGACGTAACTAAATAAGTAGTGTGTGATGGATTTTCTTAATGTCACATCACATTTAATCATCCATTTGATGGAATCAGACTTTTGGTTACTAAAGCTGATACTGTACTCAGCGCATTTATAATTTCTGATCATTTTCACTGCAAATGACACAGCAATTGAATTCGCACTCAAAACGCAATGGATTTCGGCAGCTGACGATATGAAAATGCATTAAGGCTTTTCTCAACAATTTTGCGTTATTGCAAGCAATGTCACAGGAATAATGTTGATATGTCGACACTTCTTAAAACTTTGTCTACATTAGCTGGGTGTATTTTTGCCTTTGAATCTAATGTAAATTATGACTGTCCATCCCAAACCAGCCATAAATACAGCCTTTTGCAATTTTTACATTTTTTAAAAATATTTTCAAAGACCATGTTATAAGGATTAAAACGACACCTCAATGAACTTCACTCGATTTCCAGAACTCAAGTTATGGTCTGTCAAAAGTTGTCAGGGATAAAAATGTATAACTGAGATAAATGCGTTCATAGATGAGTAAGCCCTATATTTTTTGTTGATTGCTCTTATCATTTGTTTTATCATGTTCATCCGTAATAATGTAGCTTTAGTTTAGTTGTAATCTTTGTAAAATCTATCAGTTTGATATTCAAAACTGTTTTATTGGTTTTGCTTTGTTTCAAATGTGAACCTGAAGATGACAGTAATGTCAGAAATATTTGTAGAATAGCAGTAGATTAGAAGTTGTTATACAACCATCCGTGTTGGCTCCATTGTACTATACAGTGTGTGCCAATAAAAACGCAAGATTGGAAAACAAAAATGTTAAAAATATAAGCAAGCGAGTTTTATCATCAAATCACCATTGATATTAAAATACAGCTTCTTCCCTTCATTATGCTTTTTATTTCATCCAATTTGGACATTCCTGACCAGAGATATAGTGCATTGAATATGGAGCATACATTTCAATCTGGTCCGATTTGTGAAATTTGGATGAAGTCTGTTAATTGAGCCATAAAGCGATATGTATCCCAGAAATAAGCAAGTTTAAACTGACAAAGGATTATTCATTAATTTCATTGAAAACCAAAGAGGTGATCAATTTGAAGAAAGAATTACAATCAATAATGAAATACTTTTAGCTGTGGTACTTCAGTCGGCATCACTCTAAAACAAACAAAAAAGGGCTTTCGTATTTTAACCCCTTATTGTAAAACCAAATGAATTTATAAAAATGTGTGACTCAGAGGCAGTACTGAGTTGCAATTGTAACTTTGAGAAAATGAAAAATAACACTTTGTATCAAAATAAACGTGAAAACTAAGGGTTACATAAACACTGGGTCACATTATGTCATACATTAAGAAGCGGAATTCAACATTCCAGTTTCAGGAAACTTTGAATATAAAAATTTTGGAGAGATAACAACAAAAATTGTTATTTCTTACAATTGTAAAAGTATTTCTGACTTTTTGCATGATAAGATACATTCAGTTGACTTTTGGTATCGCACTCACTAAACACCAATTCAACTAAGTGATGTTTTTTTTTCATTTGGAGAAGAAGCTGCTTTAAATGCCTTTATTTCGGCCTACTTTTGATACTGATTATGTTATTTAGATCATGAAATCGGACCACCCCAAACATTAAGGGCTTCACAGAAGTTATCATAACTTAAGAACCAAAGGTCCAGATTTCACCCATGAGATTATGTATAATAACATTCAATAATTCTTAAAATTACCTGTAGCCTAATTCTCTCAGAAAAATTTCGTACAAAATCTTGCGTTTTTATTGTCACACCCTGTAAAAATATACAGATATATTTCATATTTCCAATCATTTTCTTGAATTCAAACTTTGCTCTGGTGTTTTGAAGAAAGCACAAGGATTGTGAATCTGTCAAAAAATCAATTTCATTAAATTATGACCTTTACATGTATTTTCACCTGTAGCGCAAAATGAAGTTTGATGCATTTACGTCTCATTTGGTATTGACGGTCTCAATGAAGGTTAAGATATATTTATGGTTACCATAATTAGACACATTTTTGTATATATCTCCAAAACGGAACATAACTAAGTCGTTAAATTTTATATGGGATATGAGAAAAATATGAGCAACATTTTGGTACCAAAATCTCAAAAAGTTTGAAAAAAAGTTAAGGCAATCGGACCATGCTCCTTTAAGTAGTTCATCAGTAGAGTTACTGTCAAGTTGCAGAAGGTAAAACTATGAACAACTTTAAATTTGGCTGTCTTTTGAATAACATGAAAACAGATTTCGTAAGTTATATTCTTTGGATAATGTTGATTTGAATCATACTTTATACTTTCTTATCTTTCTAGTCACCGGTGTCAGGCACTTCTGTACACGCGGATGTTTAAGCTTAAGAAAGCAGCGGCAATGAAGATGTCTCGAACCTTGGGTGAACACTTCAAGAGTCAGAACAAATCGCAGCAAGGTGCACAGGCACCTTCGCCATGGAATTCCACAAAGTGAGTTTGTTTTTTATTTCTTCTTAATATACTGGGCTCATGTTCAGAGGGAAATTTTAGTATCCCTCTATTGACTTTCAAGAAATGCAAATTGTATACTATATAGAACTTTGCAACTTAAAAACAAATCGCAAAGTGCCTGTTCAAGCCAAGATTTCATTTTTGAAAAAATGGTGGGGGGAAAGAAATCTGGCCATACTCAGGCTTAAGCTTACCTACTTTCTTGATAAAGCAAGTGTTTCAACAACTATGGTAACGGAGGCAAAGTGGTCGTAGAGCACAGTGCAAAATGATCCTGTACAGGTTGAGAAATCCAAAATTGCTGATGCTATTTGTCCATATATACATCACTTATTTATATAGAGTCGGATCAAATAACAAGAAACTCTAAACATCTGAAAGGAAGTCTAAGAAATGAAGGGAGAGGAATGGGCACTGAAATTCCTCACAATGCTGATATGATCCTAATATGTATAACTTCTGCACAACTGTTCAGCTGTTGGAATATTATTACCTACATAACCACTGTTTTCATGATAAGTTAATTATTTCATTCTTGCGTTATTTAATTTCAGATACACGGGTACTCCTTCGCCAATGTCGCCGACACCGTCGCCAGCAGGCAGCGTAGGCTCATGCGGCAGCTTGGGATCGCAAGGCAGCAACAATTGCAGTGACCTCATGCCCAGTCACACTTATTCCTCCCAGAACAAACTCACCAATGGGGTGACACCAGCACCAATGTCTTCTCCTGCCCCTGCCATCCAACTCCCGCATCGAATCATGGAAATGATGTCCAGGTTCCTGGTCTTTTCAAATTATAGTCTGTTTGGTTTAGACTTTTGGGAACAAAGTGAGGAGATGGCGAAAGAACACCCAGGTGAGTAGTGGTGATAGTTGAAACAAAATTGGACCAAGAATTTAGCTCTTAGGCACATTTGAGTGTATATGTGAGCTGCCATATCAAAAGTTACCTAAAGGGTCCTAAAATCAAAATTGATATTTTGGTCTCATCTGAAAGCTGTGATTGTAAGCTTTAAAATGACACCTTGCTTTTGGTTATTGGATGTTCAGTTGCAAAGTTACATCCAAATTGGTAAAAGGCATCGGGTTGATTTGGAAAATTATATTTCTGAGAAATTGAGTTTAACATTTTTTGTTTCTGAGTAATACTTGAATGGAGAGGGGATTTTTATCTTGGTTTTTAATACAATTTTCTTATGTTTTGGATGTTGGAACCTGATTAATATTATGGAATACACTTCAAAGGTAACGGTACTGATGAAATTAGAAATTCTACCTTGGACGTGATTTTTGACTATGCTCAGCTTCATTGGCCTGTATCACGTAATTTACTATGCCGTCCTTAAGGTACCTATTGATATTTATTTATTTATTTAAGCTTTCATTATACAGGGTAGCTTCTTCAGTGGCTAAGCACTGCTATTCTAGAAGGCCCTGTTTTAGTTGTAATACATATATAACATAATTTAGAAATATTTACAAGAAATTATATAAAAATAATATATACAAGACATAAAATTATAGTCAACATGCAAACATATTCAAACATCATTAATTAAATATTTGAATTGCCCAAGAGACAAAGAAAGATATGGTGGGTCACATATAATTGATACACTAGTCACAAGAAATTATGTTTGAAATCAACCTGCTTCTGAAATCTCAACCTGCATCAACAAGATTGTGATTAACTTTATTTTATGCCGAGGTAAAATCTAAGAAAAACCCAATCAGTTAAATTACACATGATCACCTAGGAATACGCACAGAAAAGGGGGGAAAGAGATTTGTTTAGAACTCAACTCACCACCAAAATGTTTTTGAGGTGGAAAGAATTCTTAATTTACAAAAATATATAGTTTGGCCTCTGTTCACTTGGAAGGTTTTAAGCCTTTTGCCAATTTTACCAAAGTTGAAGACGGTTTGTGCAAAAATCAGTAGCAAAGGCTGAAAATCGGCTAAATAGCAAGAAAAAGCATCTATCTCATACATTTGCTAAAACCTGATGCGTCATTTGCTTGGGTCCTTAGCTCACCATGCGAACCGGACTTTTTATTAGCAGGAACCCTGATTTTATTTAGACTGATGTAGTTTACCTTGTGGGAAGAAATTAATTTTGCCACATCAATTGAGATTACTTTTCCTTACCAACCACATTTACATTGTGGTAATCCCTAATATTTATAGAAAGAAATGGCTTTAGAAACATAATTTCAGTTCAGTGTAATGAAATAATTAACAAACTCAAATATTTTCTTTTAAATTCAATGAAATACTAAACGTTCTCAAATATTTCCTCATCTACAGAGTTCTTCCAAGAATTGGACCAACAATGCGGCCCTCTGACCCTACACAGCAGTACTTTAGAATTGGTACGTTATGCTCGCAACGGCCTTCACAGACTGAAGAAGTCATGACTGACTTAAATTAGTATATCCAGCCAATGAAACAGTTCCATGCCAAGCCACACAAGGCTATACAATATCAAACTTTGTCTTCTAAAGATGAGAAGAACTATACTGAAATGTCCGCCATTATGTAGAGAACTTATGTCTGCCGCCAACTGCAAGTAGCATTGATGTCGCAACATTTAGGACCGAGGAAAAGAGCAGCATACTGCCCTCGCTCATGTCGTCTCGTCTTGATTTGTGTCCCGTGTCTTCAACCAACCAATAATTGTATCTTATCCAACAGTATTCAAACTATCGACATGGTAGTTTTTTTTTCGTGTGAAAATTCAACATACTTGGCATGATTACAGCACTGAGCAGCTAGTAAAGAAGCGATTATGTTATTGTGCAGCCTTATTGTATGTTAATCATGCACAAATGTGCAACCAAATAGGTTTGATTTCCTTGCCCGACATCAGATTATTTTATTTTTCAAGGAGAGCAATAACAGTTTTGTTTGAACAGAGAGTAATAGTTTGATAAAGATTCAGATTAAGTTTTCAATGTGAAACGGAATCCAATAGTCAAAATGCTCAAATTAAATGTGTCATGTGTTAGGTCTTCCGTTTAAAGTTACATAAAATACAAATTATAATTAAAAGAAATTTCATAGTCTGAGTGGCTTCCTCAGAACAATTCAATTTTGCATTTGTTATTTCCTATATGTAGAAATAATTTTGATAACTTTATGAGAGAACACATTTTCTGAAAATATAACAACACAGGGAATCCCATTTAACACAATGTATTCCTGTAAAATTGGATCAGTTTTTGAGAAAATCATAAAATTTGATTTTGCTTTACGTTCTTGAGGAAAGCTAACAAAAAAGACCCCATAAACAAATACCCATTTGTGGTATGTTGTGACATATGAATCTAGCATTAATAGTTGTGCACAGCAACTTTCCTGCAGAAAGTACCACAGTGGGACCATGCTATACACTTACTTGCAAGCAAATTGGTCAGGTTCTACATAGTACCAATGAAGTAACGCAGATACGATACTGGAAGGAATTTTGTTGTGTACAAGGTCTATCTTAGCAATATATTGAAGTTGAATTAAGCAATTTATCTACAAATGATTATTGATAACGTTTTGAAGTAAGTCTCTATTTGTCATTGAAATAAGGCAATAGTTTGTGCAAGGTTTGAGCCAGTTTCGGAGTCTACTATGTTGTGATGTCGTCAAAAATCAATTTTCAGTCCGCAATCTCAACTTTGTCATGCTTGGAACTTTTTGTACCAAGCACAAACAGTTGATTATTCGATTGTATTGATTTTTGATATTTAGCAACAATCTGTTTAGATTGAATAAAGTTATATCGGATTCATCATTTGTCCGATAATCCTTCACAGCAATTATGTAAATGAAGTCTGCCACAGCAACCCAAATTGCAAAAACATGAATGCTTGCTGGGACTACTCATGACAAGGTGACAACTACTCCGAAACGACCTTTGACCTGGCTGAATAGATGAATTATCAATGCTATTGTGTTTCAGAAAAGTTTTTGTCAGTTGGTAACGGAAATACACGGCTACCTTGTTACTAAGGTAAAATTACAGGGTAAAAGTAACCCATTCATACATGAGCATAAGCTTATATAAGATAGTATATTTATTCAGATCGGTGTAACCTTTATGATGGAAGATAGATGTATGATTGTTTCTGATTTTAAGATTGCAGGGTTTTAACTTCCAAAGATATATATAAAGTGATCATTTTCTGAAAGTGGGGATTGTTGTCTTACCTGTTTCTGCAGTCCTTGTCAGCTTGTGCTTGACAGAGATGTGATACAAATGTCTTGTCGTTGTTGAACAAAACATGTTTTTTATCTGTCAGTAAATCTGATACAGTGACTGGTAGCAGGTGACTTGTTTTCACCGTTTTGTTGCGTTGTAGTCGATAGGAGGACCACTTTCAGAAACTGGCAACTTGATTTGACAACATAAAGCTGAATTATAACTGACACAAGGTTAAGTTCATCATGTTTTTATTATGTATACAATATACATGTGCGTGCCAAATGGGTGTATTATATATACCATGTATTGTGCAACCCAAAATGGTGTATTACACCATGCAATGTGCATCCCAAAATGTTGTATTACACCATGCAATGTGCATTCCAAAATGGTGTATTACGCCATGTAATGTGCATTTCAAAATGGTGTATAACACCATGCGATGTGCATCCAAAAATGGTATATTACACCATGCAATGTGCATCCAAAAATGGTATATTACACCATGCAATGTGCATCCTAAAATTGTGTATTACACCATGCAATGTGCTCACAAAATGCTCAGTATATGAATTACACAATGGTGTATCTCAGCATACATTGTCCAAAATTTGACATTTTACAGCACATTCTGCTTCATAAAGTGTTGTTTTCATTTGCCAAGTAACATGCATCATTAAATGATGTATTTCACCATGTAATATGCATCACAAAATGGTGTACATTTGACAGTCTTGTATGTTGAATAAGTGTGACCCAAACTTTTTAGTACTTCCACGTGTAATATTTAACACTATCACATGTACCATCATGGTCCAAAGCTAGTATAGAAAAACAGATTATTTATTTAATATATGAGAAGATTTTTTAAAATAAATTTTGCTGCTTTTGAATAAATAGCAGTGAATTTATGAAGAACAAAATTGTAGCCAACAGTTAAAATCCCTGTATATTGAATCTCTGCTAGACCTTATATGATTGGTCATTTCGAGTTAAACTACTAAGGTTGTTGTGTGAATGAATGGTCAAGGAAAAGGGGCGGATATCGGAAACATTGGTTTTGGTTTTACATGGTCAATTTTTTTTTTATTTTTAAATTTTGATATTATAAAAACAAATACAATGTCTGCAAAAGCAGATGACCAATGATGATGGTGTTTTGATCCAAATGTAGCATTTGTAATGACCAGTAATTGTCATGTGAGTGCAAGAAAGTCGTATCTGCAATGGCTGCCCTAAGTTATATTTATTTAGCACATTGTCACACGAAAGCAAAAAATTACTCAAAATGTCACTGTCATATGTCAGTGGCTCTTGAAATGGTTCTTCAGGTGACACTGTCACCTGAAGAACCATTTCAAGAGCCACTGACCCAAGACTGAACATTCAACAGTGTGCAATGAAAATTGTAAAATGGCAGCTATTGCAGATAAGACTTTCTTGCACTCACATAACCAGTTAAGGTTTAACAAGAACCAAACTATGGGATGTAATATGTTTACAAGACTTGCAACTCGTTTTTCTTGATCATACCGCATATGTGACCATCCACCACAGACCACCAGTAAAGTCGGCATCTGATCAAATTTGTTTTACTGCAGATTCTGAAAAAAGAACACATCTTTAGCTTCAAAATGACTTTTGTTTCCAAGTAGAGTCTTCAAAGCATTATGTCAAAATATCTAAAACTGAGAAAACAGGTGATTTTTTCATATTATGCACATTTCCATGTGACTATAGGCAAAGGGAAATTTATTGGGCAATGTAAACAAAAATCCAGGGTCAGGGTTGCATTAACAAACAATGGGGCACAGTACTTTGGATTTGTTTAACTGTCCAAAAGATTATTGTTTGACCTATACATATGTTAGAGGTGAGATGAAAGCTGATATATTGCTAGATGTTTTAGAAAAAGCTTGAATATTTGAAATCTGTAAAAACACAATTTTGTCAGAATACAACTTATGTGTGTAGTTTTGTATTGTAGCTCATAATGAAAAATGCTGACTTTAATGGAGGTTCATGATGGATGGTCACATATGTGCAAGAATGGGAAATATTTGTTATGTAATCACATAGTTGACCAATCATCTAGCAGAGAAGGGGTAACATAGACAATCAAGGGTGCAATTGATGAAACTAAGTAAATACTGTATTAAAGATATGCTGTACTATTGATCTAGCATTCAACAAGAATTTTTATGATACGAAAATTATTATGTTTAAGTTATTAGGCAAAAAATTCGCAAGTGCTTTTTGATAACAACTCCCTCCAAGTGACTTCCTTAGTGTATTTATTCTGAAGTTGGTGTCCTAATTCCTGGGTCAGAGTAAACAAAGATCCATTGTGCAGGGTCATTGTATGCAAGTAGAGGCCCAGTACATGCATTTATGTGTACACTGTCCAAGAAATTAGGACTTGTACTGTTATGAAACAACAATTCTGCCAGTGTGCAAATTTATCCTTGATTATTCTTGGAAATTATTTATTCAAATCATTTTGTGTGATTCAGAGGAATAATTTGTTTTCAAAGTCCCTTTATTAAGAGTATTTCAACAAAAAATGGCTTCAAACTAGGAGTCTGTAAATTCAGATCTATCCGTGCCTTTTTGAAAATGTACAACAAAATGAAGATGAAATTTGCCTTATTATTTAAATCATTGTTAGCATCATAATTGACAAAGAGAATAGTATCTTTTCAAGTCATCACAAAATATTTGAAATCCTATTTTTTGTTGATTTTATATGACCAGTTTTATTTTCTAAACTCAGAATTTGCAATTTGATTTTTTTTTTCAAATTATTGTCTTAATCCATAAAATCTATTCTGTCCTTTGACAGCAAAATATAAAACTTGTAGTTAAGGACTTTAGTAAAGGCTCTTCACTGAATTGCTGTTGGGATGTAGTTTGATAAACGAACCTTGATAGCCAGCGATCATTGTGTACCTTAATGAAATTTGTTAACCCTCATATGGTGTATTCAAAGTCCATCAAAATGCATAGCTCGACGTCCACAAGTGTTTTATGCACTACTTCTTATACGGTTCATGTGCAAGGACTGTGTATCTGCAGACATCAAGCAAACCAACAGGCTTTGAATGCACCAATACATCTTGCAGTTTAAATGTTATAGAAAGCCATGCATCCTCTTTGTGATTGGTCAATAATAGAGAGCCAAGCTCGTCACCCACATCTCATTCCTGGTCGACGTCTGTCTATTGTATCCCAGGTGCTAGTTACAGAGCGTCAAAAAAGTTCTGAAATGTTTGTAATATATATGAGAGAAAGATACAGTTTATTTTGACTACTAGGAGATGAAGTGTAGATACTTATTTTCACACGTGCACCGATATTAAGGTGTTTGGAATGTTATAGTCTTGATTTCGGTCAAATGCATCGCTAATATTAGAAAAATAAGCTCACTGCTTAAAGGGATTTAGTGATGTCAGATTCATAGTTAAAAAACAAGTAAAAGGCAAAAAACATTAAACTTTTATTATTCAAAAATGTGTGAGGTTCTTGCATAGGAAACAATCTTTTCTATACATTTGTGATGCAATCTGAAAATCTCAATCATAATATAATGGCAGAACCGACATATTACTTATTTTGTCATTGGTGTACAATAATGGGGCAAACTACACAATAGCTTAGAATACATCCATGTACTTGCAGACAGGAGGGACTATAATTCCAGCAGATAATGATAGTTCAATGTCCAGAAATTTTTCCCTCCTCTCACTTGCCTCTAGCACCAAACTCTTAAGAGTTTTGAAAGTTGTCTGTTGCCAATGACAACCTCCTTTACAATTCTGTGCTTTAATGTGTATGGAGCTAGGTGATTAAAGCAAGTTATTTGTGTTACAACAAGAGGTTTCCGGTTCAAATACTGGGCGAGGATTTAAGTAATGTTCATTTGCAAAACACCTTTTTTTCAGGATTTTCTTTGTCATAAAAATCGTATGAATGTATTCTATTTACAAGCTTGATTATGATTGAATGAGTTTGATACAAAATTGGCTGGGGTTCCGTCCATCTAAACTGACTTCAAAAATGTGTTTTCTTCTGCATTATGCAGCCAAATCCCAAATTGTATGTTTTGCGAATCGAGATGTCTATACAAACCAGAAATAAAAACACACCATGGTTTAATTTCTGGTGTTGATGATTGCACTAAAGTTGTTATAACCTCCATTGAGTGATAAGACATTCTGATCCAGATATAAGGTTGCACTGTTAAAAAGGGGGAGGGGTTTACCATTGTTATAATTGATGGTTCATAGTTCCAAGATGTTGTATGTTGGTAGGAACATAAGGTATGGCTTGATACATCCCAGTGTAATAGGGATTGAAATTCAGTTTTGGAGTAAGATTTCAAGTAAACTATGTTTTGTTTCAAATCAATTTTGAGCAATCATTGAATTCAGCCTCGTATTAGAACAAAATTATGACATCAAAAAGGGACCCTTGATTTTTTTAGATGTATGGAGAACAGACTTTATGGTAGGAAAAAGGGATTTTAATTTAAAATGATGTGTAACAACGAAAGTTGTTCAAACCAGTATTCATTCCAAAATTTGTTAAATGAATAGAAGTGTGCTGATGAGCCATGTATCATTGCATTCAAATCAGTCTGCTTTTAGTAAGATCACTGCCAAATAAGGATGTGACAATTGTCAAGCTCCCTTACACTATAGGCTATACTGTACTTATTTGAGCCATGTTGATGTCATAACTATTGTGGGTATATGCTCCCCAATTTGCATGGCCTAGTGTGCGTCAAAATCACCATATGCAATCAAATATATGCAGTCGCTAAGAACTTGACGTCATCTGTAATAGCCATTTCGTTGTAGTATAAATGAAATTTAAACGTGGATAACATAATGAAGAAACCTCAGTGGATAAACTATGTATTCTCAGAAAATAACACTTATCAAATGCTTTTTTTAGAATCCATAAAATAATGAATATAGACGAATTGTATTATAACAATTAAGACCTGCTGTGATGATCGATAATCAAAACGGGTAGAAGCTCACTCTGCAAATCTTCCAAGCATAATATGTGCTAATAAATTATTAGGCTAGTAGTGATTTCATAAAGGGACCTCTTCAAACCTCAACCAGTGGTTAACCGTGGGTTTTGGCTGGTTGCTTTTGTTTTGAACAATGGCAAACGCCCAGTCGAGTTTTGAAGTGGCCCCTACCTACAGTTTATCCCCAGAATTGTAACATCTGCGATGTCACAAAGAGATTGACAGTAAAAAATTTTGAGTTTGATGTTAGTAATGTTATTAATAATTGGTCCTATGAACTTAACTGACACTGGTATGAACTTATCATGGAATATTGCATATTTGGCATTATTGTTTGACTCTTTATTATAAGAGTTCTTTTTTCCTTTTGATTTAGTCATAAGACATCTTTGTTGACAACGTGTCTGTTTTGACAAATCCAAATCAATAATGTGTCAACTGAAAGAGGTATTTTGTTAACTTATGTTTGTTACAGCCATAAAGAAAACTTGTTTTGTTTGCCCTTTCATAAAAATAATTAGGGTTGAAGTTTACAAAAGCATAAATAAAAAGTGACTCTATTCATGATTTTTGGGTCGATGGGAAAAGGGCAAACAAACCCATGTTTTTTCTTGGCCTTAGTGACCAACAATCTAATGCTTTGAGACATCATACCCACCAACAAAAATAGAGTGTCGAACATTAACAAGCTACAACAAGAACATTAAATTCATCCAGTGTTAAACTGGTAACTTATGCAATTGATCTGTTTTAATGCAAGCAAAACTTACTATTATGAATGCACTGTGTACAGAAAGAGAATTATCCCAACAAAAATGGTTAGAATTATGCAGTAATGTAGAAGATTCGGATACAAAATGATTATACTGATTGAGGTAACGCTTTGCGAACAAAGCTAGAAAGTGTAGATGTGCTAAGATGTTTCTGCTCAAAATAATTACAGACTTTGTGAAATTAAGTAAATGGGTAATTTGATGAACAATTTTTTTTGTAGTTTCAAATGTTTGCTATAATGTGCTGAATATGGCATCCATTTATAATCCTTGTTAGTGTGCTTCCTATTTATCTGTTTTTCTTTAATAACTTCTATTTCAGATGACTTAAAGTGACTTTTTTTTTAAATTTCAAAAATGAAGTGTAAAGATTTTATCATAAAAGATGTTCAAATACTAGTCATTAAATGACTATTTTTCCCATGATCACTTACTTAAAGGACGGTTAACAGAAACAACCATGATGTCGAACTTGATTCTTTGAACAAATCCACCCTCTCCAAAGATAATGTTTTTGATCAAGTTTAATGTAAACATTCCGTACATTTGTAAAGGTGGATGTAACAAAACATATGGACATGGACACTTTCGCAACCTTCCGTATGGCTTTAAACTAAAAGAATTTATATTTCATGGCTGTAACTATGACAAGATCTTATTTCTCCAAAATGTAAGCTGTTCGCAATCATAGATGTGGTTTTAAAGGTCTCAGAACTTTGAGTCCAAGTCCACATAGGTTGATTCGCTATATACCCATTACAGGACCCATTACTCTGTTGTCTACATCAAAGTTGACTTCATTTATAATGCAGTTGATATGCAAAATGCAGAATTTTGCAGACTTGGGTAATTTATGGTGATATGAAGTACCACCTTCAAAATCTGAATTACTTCAGATAGGTTTGATGCTACATTGTTTAAAGATAGTTTCCATGCTACATCGATGATGTGGGCATCGCTGCATCAGTGTTCCCGCTAAGGCCGTTTGTTGCAAAATTGGCGCAGAAGCTCAAAAACTTGTTGCAAGGGGTTCCCAAAACCAAAAGTCAAATATAGGGTTTTGGTTATACACAACGTTCACTCATTTCAGTTTTATTCAGTTTATATTCAAAATTTCTCTCATTTTTGAGGTGATATTTCTTAGCGGGAACACTGTCCCTGCTACATTGGTTCTTGATGAGCACTACATCGTTGATGTAGGATCCAGACTACTGATGTTGTTCTCACAAGGTCTTGTCATAATAGCTAGGATTTGCCTTATTATATAAGTTGTTAGAAGAGTTACCTTTGCATAGCAATTTCACTGCAATAATTGTTAAGTTTTATGTGCACTTTCAATCTGAAATTATGCTGTATTATACACATGATAGAAACAAGAACGGTCAACTATCCCTCGTTTCTATTAATTTACTCACAAAGGGATTCAACAGAAACTAAATATATAAATTGTCGTGTGATGACAAGAAAGTCGTACTTGGAATAGCTTCCTTATGTAATATTTATATTTCACTTTTGTTTTTGAACTGCAAGAAACCTCATTTTTTTTCTTCCATTATGTCAGTGGCTCTTGGGATGGTTCTTTTAGTGACCCTGTCAAGAGCCATTCACTCACTACAGAGTGAATACAGCAACATTTTAATTATGAAAAATGGCAGCTATTGCAGACACGACTTTCTTGGACTCAATGACAAAATCTTATCTTGGTTCATTTGATTTTAGCCACATTGCTGATTACTTTTCAATGAAACAAAAATGATCAAAAATAGCTGACATGAAGGTAGTCTAGGCTTAGATAGTATCAAGATCTGTAATCGTATCTTCCAACTGTTAAGTATTGATTTGACAAGTAGCATAAATACATTTCCATCAGTAAGGGTTGGGTTGATATTGTCACGAGTGTCCATAAATCAGTGCATACAATAATATTAGGGGATACATGAGCTCTATTATGTCAAGATGCTCATGGGTTGGTGGGTCTTGACAATAATGTGCCAGGACCCCATCTAATACCACCACCCACCCCCTATTTACTGACAATAAGACAACCCTGCCCTCGCCAGGATTTTTGCTCATAGCATTTCCTTATTGGCCTTTTTTGGTCCTGTAGATGAAGCTATATAGGATGGGTGATGATTATGTATAAATTCTTGCCATTTCATTTTGTACAGTTCTTACTTGATTCAGAGCAAATTAATTTGTAAAAATTCTTGACTGACATTCCGTCACAAACTGTTAATATGTGTCGAAGGTGATGAAAATTCATTACATGACGATAAAACACGTAAGAAATATTGTAACAATACTCCTGCTTCTAATCCATAATGGCTGCCTAGTCCAATTGTACAACAAATATTTTTCTACTTGAGAGATCTTTATCGATATTTCTAGTAAATATTTTGAAATAAATGAATCAAATTTAAGAAATTTGAATGAAAGTAACCTTTTTCCTGATATACCCTTGGCATTGACTACCAGCTATGGGATTGCAAGTTGGAGTAAGCATTTGTCATGAAATTGTTTTTCTTTTGTACAAAACATAAGTAAATTAGAAGAGATACTTTTTTATTTTTATGCATAATTCTTGATGGCTGTTTAAAGTGCATTCTGTTAACCTGCTTTTATAAGACAAGAAGATTTTAAAAATGTGTTTTCTTCTGAAGTAGACAGTATTTTGTCATAGTATGGTGATATTTTATTTTTCATCGAAGTGGGGGCTTGGTTCAGGTCACCTGTTTTCTGTAGAGGTTATATTGCTTTATTTGAGCTACATCTCTTGGGGTTTAAAAATTACAAGTTGGCATTCTGTTACAGTTCACTGTCATAATGTAAGTTAGTAACCATTGACAACTGACTTGGCTCAGCTATCTTCGTTGACAAAACTGATCAATATCATCTGTTGCTCTGAGTGAGACGGTAATCACCATGTGAGTGCAATAAAGTCGTATCTGCAATGGCTGCTATATGCTATATTTATTTAACATCTTGTCTCTAGAAATGCGAAAAATTTCTCTCCCATATGTCGGTGGCTCTTGAAATGGTTCTGTAGATGACACAGTCACATGAAGAACCATTTCAAGAGCCACTGACCCAAGACTGGACATTCTACAGTGTGCAATTCAAATTTATGCAAAGTGGCAGCTATTGCAGATACCACTTTCTTGCACTTGACGAGATCACAATAGCTATATTCTAATATGTAGAATACTGTAAAATTTTGCTAGGGATTTAATTTTGCTACACATCAAATTTACTAAATGAAATCCCTTCCTAACATTTTATTTGCCATTGAAACTAATGTAAGATGTTCAAAATTAATGAATTTTAAATCCCAGCTAAATTGCTGATAAATTGAAATTAGCAAATGTTTGCCTCGCCAAATTAATTCACTGGCTGTTTCTTTTATCAGACTTACCTTTCATTAGGTGCAGGCTGGAGTAAGGAATTTTTAGCATTTATCGGGGGTGTGGTTTTTATCTTGGAATATCTTGATCAAAATACATGTCAGCTTTTGTTTCTTCAAACCAAATTTATTTTTGTTACTTAATTATTTTTGCTGCTGCCTTACCAACAAAGATATTGCGCATATAAGTGAACACATTTATATGCTGTGAACTATTATATGGTATTACAAAGAGGCATTGTTTCGTCATTGTTTTATTGGTATTTTTGTCTGTACAGTTACATTGTTGTATTATTAATATGATTATTATGTGTGCCCTTCCTTCAAGGACAAAAACTTGAGGACGGGATGTTTTATGAAAACTGAACAGATTATAAGATTACTATAGAGGTCCATGACTAAATAAATCAAATGTGTGCAAGTTAACATTGAGTTGTGTGTTGTTTCTTTGATTCAAACCCTAACTTTGTGAAACGAATCCAAGGCGCTTGTAAAAACAAATATAAAGGTGTAGTTACACTCAATGTCATATCTGGTATAGACCAATAAGAGTGGAGCGTGGCCGAGCAGTTAGGGTTGTGGGTTCGAGCGCGATGGTTTTTGTCTCCTTGTTTCCTTGTGAAGAAACTTTACTTGCTCCGTGGTTTGGAAATCATGTTAAGCTGTTGGTCTCCTGTACGAATAGACTCCTTTATGCATGTCATGCAAGTAGTGTAGATTGATTGATTGATATCACTCATTTCTTCACCACAGTGTTGCTATTAACTGAAGGGTGCATCATATGGATGGCCCACAGTAATGGTGGATATTAAGGTCTCGGAATGTGTCAGATCGGATTTGTCTGTAATAGCATTTCAGCTGAAAGCATGCATATTGAGGAGGTTACAATTCACCCCCTGCTTCTTTTATCTGTTGATAAAATTATTGTACAATACAATGCATTCTGTGACGGTAGCCCGAAGATGACCCACAACTCGAAAAATGGCAGACAGAAGAGATGTTACAGCATACTCTAGACCAGTACTGCTGTAGACACTGTTCAACAATTCTGATTAACAAAGTAAAACAGAAGTATGTGCATTGCAGATTTATTGCAAGTTACTTCTTTTTCCCTTGTAAAAATCCTGCAGAAATGAGCAGACGATTGATTCTTTTTAATAACTTAAGGCAGTATCTACTATATCAAACATGATGTGTACATACAACTTTTTAGCATGAGAGTGGATTGAAGTGAAATTGTATATTTAATGGAAGTATCTGCTATGCTTTATAAATACACATACTGCATTTTTACTTTGTGGGCAGAATTTAATTCCAATGAGAACTGACGTAAAATCTTGAAAATGGGTTGATGCTACATGTATCATCGACACCATATTTTGTGTAATAATTTTCTCAAAATAATATTGTCAAAACTACACCGATTTAGATGTCTTTCACAATCATGAATTATTTAAACCAATATAACCAGGTCTAAAGGAGATAAAAATATTGACATCCTGAGTTTGTGACGAGGTCTCCTGATGGCACGGATTGTTTTGTACCAGTCTTCAGTTTGCAGGAAGTTCCCTGATAATTAACAGACAGGCATTCTTCCTGCATTATACACTCAAAAATACATGTGCCCAATCCACTGGTTTGCTCCGTGGCAATGTCATGATTTTGAAGACATTTGTCATCATTTTCAGAGTGGAACCATTGTCCCATATTGCCAGTTTCTGTAAAGATATAGAAAACCATACAAATATCAAAATGATGCAGTGTATAACAGATTGTACAGAGATTTTGACATTACCTTGTTAGGCTCAGAACATAGTCGGCCTCCAAACAAAATTTTCGCAACCAAACATTTGGTCGTGACATCACCAGATATTTGCCATTGAATTTAAAGAATGAATCGGTAACAAACATTTGGTGCAATGTATATTGCAATTCAATAGCATGTGCAATCTAGTGCGAAATTTTATTTAGTCTCAACTCGGTGTTGAAGTTATTTTATTTGGAGTTACTCGTAATTTTTGTTTGGAGGCCGACTATGTTTTCATCCTTACCAGTAGTTTTCATTGTTAGATTGGGATTATGGAAAACAAGGCACTTAACCAAGTAGGACGATTCATCTTGAGATACTCACATCCATCTCCTCCCCGACACTTTTAAAATCTGCAGCCCAATTCTTTTGCTATTTGTCTTGGTTACATTTGTTGTATTAGTGTTTGGAAGAGATGTTTGAAAGTTATTGCATGTCTTTAAGTTTGTTGTTTCTTCAGTTTTACAGTAGAATATCAACTCTCAGAAACCTGTAACTGGCAAGTTTGAAAAGCAGTTATTTCCTTACCCCTTGTAAATAGTTCTGTAATAGTTGACTTCTTGGTTTGATAAATTGGTTCCAGCATCGATATGGTATGAGAAATTATCATCCGCTCAGTGTAATATCCAGGTTCACCTGCGTTTTTGCCTGGATACGATACTTTGTGGTTGATAATTTCTCACATACCATACCTGTAGTGTACTTAACCCCAGAACTATATATTAGTCATCGCCCAAGTTAATAAACAATGAGCTGGATTTTGATTTTAAGGCAACGATGCCGAAACATTATTTAAATAACCTACCAGTCACAGCTTCAATGGCATATTTCCGAAACCCACTAGCACCAAAATCGTGTACTTGATCGACCTGTAAAGTGCTGTGTAAATTTCCTCCAATCCAGCGTACCGTTGTAGTCCCTGACAGATCTTTGGAAATGACACCAGTACCTGCCGCCCAGCCAATCACATCGCCTGTTTTCACAACGATACGATCATTTTCTGATACGTCATGAGTGACGGGTGCATTAGCCACCCCTGCAGGAATATCATTAATCCCTACTATTCGAAACTGTGTCCCAGAAACTGGTCTCCAGACTATGACTTTGAATGCGGCGGATGTAGTGATCTGGTAGCGCCACGCCTTCACTTGTCCTGTGCATGCAAATTGCATGTCTGGTGCAGTAAACGTGTAGCCTGGTTGGTCTGCCGTGCCGTAATATTGTATTGGCCATCCAGTCCCACAATTGGCAGCATCTGCATATGGATTAAAATATAATGTTGCTTTAGCAAATAATTAAAACCTAGATCTTGGTTATATTGCCCTCTTAGTTCCACTTTTTCACTCGAATCTGCACACCGCAACCGCCCTAACACAGCAAACACACAACATACACCCACATCCACTGTTGCACTTCCCCCAATACCAACACACCGTCCCCTTAGAACAAAATGGTTCTCTGTATGTTCCTTGTTGTGGAACTCGTGCATACTCTGCAAGGCTAATCATCAGTCATCTAAGAGGTGGCCCAGGAAATAAGGTTGTGACCGAATCGGATATTTTCTACCTGGGGATAAACCTTTTCTCTGCGGTCCCCACCACTAGATAGTAGTACTAGCATTTTTCCCCCACTGCAGGATGAAAGCCTCTTCATCCTCTTCCATTTCAATCTCCTGTGCTTCCCTTTGCCATGCTATGCCAGTGTGGTTCTTGATTTCATCAGTTCTGTCTGCCTCTGCCCCGTTTGTATGATCTTGGAGTCCAGTTGGTGACTTTGATAGTCCATCTGTTGTCCTCAAGTTCTGCCTAGCCAGATGTCCCGCTCATCGCTATTTCTTCAATTTTGTTTCCCTGATAAAATCCTGTACATTTGTTGTGTCCCTGAGATCTTTGTTGGTTACTCTGACCTTTCTTGTAACACCTATCATGATTCTTTCCATGGCCCTCTCTGTCACTTGTAACTTCTTCTCTAACTTCTTTGTTGTAGTCCAGGTCTCTGCGCCATAAGACAACAATGGGATGATGCATTGGTTGACACATTGGCGTTACAACCGAGGGGCAGGGGGGGGGGGAACTGCCCCCACCCCACCCGAAGGCTATCAGGGTGGAATTTCACAGACCCAGGGGGAAAAATCAAAGGGGGGAAAAGGAAAAAGAAGGGGAAGGGAGAGAAAAGAGGAAGAAAAAGGAAAAGAAAGAGAAGGAAAAAGAACGGGGAAAAGGAAAAAGGAGGAAGAAAAAGAAAGGGAGAAGGGAAAGAAAAGAAAAGGGGAAGGAGAAAGGGGAAGAAAAAAGGATAATAAGGAAGGAGGGAAGGGAAAGGGAGGACAGAAAGAAGAGATTAAAGTGTAGAGGGAAAGGCTTAGCTTAAACCCCACTAGCTAGAGGGGCAAAGGGGGCACGTTTTCCCGGGCGCCACCTTAGATGGAGAGGGCGCTGAAATGACGTTAAAAAATGCAATCGACAATACATGTATAACAAGTAAAGCTAAGTGAGAGCTCTATAGTGACTCAAAAGCGCCAGAAACCTAAAGCTTTCGGGGCTACGCTCATTCCCTATAATTGCTCACACTAAGTGGAGGAGGTGCCACTTTAATATCTTGATGACCCTTTTGCTCCTCTCTCCGGTCATAAACTTTAAACCCACCGCACCCCAATGCCCCCTCTTTCATGCAGTGACAAAAATTTCACACATATTTTCCCCTTTTGATAATTAAGATGTAAAATGTCAAAAAATTTCGCGCTTCGCGTGAAATTCAAGTTATTACAAAATAATTTCTTATATAAAATGCCATAGTTTTGCAATAATATTTTTTCGCTAACATTTCGCTAACACAAATATATCAAATGAATTGGTGCTGTCATCCTCAAGGTGAATCCTAGCGCTTGGGTTTCTATATTGGCTTTTATTAGCTGTATATACTTGTGATCACCCCCGGGATCACCCCGGTGATCACCGACCTGATTTTACAGGGTGTGAAGTAAGAACTGGTGGTCCAGGCTATCAAAAGCCTTTTCATCTCTCTTAATTCCAGAGACTTATTTTTAAATCTAAGAGACTTGTTAAAATGACAAAACCTTTTTGAGATTTAAAATAATAAGTCCATCAAAAAGACTTATTTCAAATAAATCCTA
>JXSR01S029371.1:5195-23470 GCA_000969725.1 Ophiothrix spiculata
TATCAAAAATAAAGACATTTGTCATGATTTTAATGATTTCTTGAAACGGCTCCACCTTATTTGATATACCTATTCGTGACTTAGGTCCCACTACGCATATTTTTCATTTGCCATTTTGAAAAATATCAAAATGCTCTGGTGCTGAAACTTACAAATGTTCAAAGTGTAATTTTAATTCTTTATAATCAAAAACATACATGAAATACTGATTATTTTGAAGCTTGATAGCAAAATGTTGGTTTTCAAATTTTTTCACGAAAATCGCAATTGTCAGATTAGTCTTTTTTTATGACGTCATAAATACGTAACACCTTGATTAATCATAATTATTTTGCTATGGACCGATAGAAGAGACCGGCTATCCTATGGTACTAAATAAAAGACTTTAAGGTTGTCAATATTATAGTTATAAGGTAGCATTAACCACCCTTTTTGGACACCATGTGACAGAAAATAGCATCGGTAGACAGGGGGTGGTGGTGGTGGGGGGGGGGGGGGGTAGTTATTTGTTAAAAACTGTAATTCATCGATGATTTAATGACCATAGTTCCCTGAGACAGTCTTTAATTGTCTTCAAACTTTCAGACAATAAAGCTGAGGTATTCAACAACTCACTCATAGCAAGAATAGTGAAATTAATAATTTTCTTTTATTTTTAATATTTATTTGAAAATCAAATACATTCGCTTACAAGGAATTTTGATACAGCCAGTATGAGGATCTGTCGATGAGTTCCGCGAACTGCTGAGAATTTGACTTTGTGGATGACATGTCATCCACATATCGCATCCAAATACGCGGTAGGTGAGCGGCAGTATTTATTGCCACAAATTCAACAAATTACATGTATACGTCGGCGATAATTTGGCTAACCGAAACTTCCATAGTCTATTTAGAAACAAGCAAGAGACCAGTCCCATTCTAAACAGAAACGGAGGCGCCAACTTTCAACTATTTACTTGACTTATGCCGTCCAGGCAGGCTTGGTTCCTCGTGCTGGCTTCTGTATGATAATGGTCTGCCATGTTGATCAAGTCTTAAGCTAGCCTTGAACCATCAACCAGGTTTGATATTGGTCGTTCTATGCAGTCCTCTGTGATTCAATCAAGTCATCACTTTACCGGGCGCACCCTCGGTCTTACTCCTGATACTCGGCCTTCAACTGCCATTTAATTGGGGTATCGTGATGATTGCATTCTCCTGACGTTTCCAAAATATTTCAGTCTTTTGGTGGAGACTTTGGACAGGATACACTGTAAACTAAAACTAGTCAGTTATATGCTTGACTAGCTTTAAACTAGTCGGTTCTACCTTGTCAAGCATGCTTGACTAGTTTATTCTAGTCAAGCAGATAGCTTAACTAGTCGGGCAAGCTGAACTGGTTTCAAAAATCGGATAAAATAGTCAAGCATGATCGACTAGCTTAAAATTGGTGCTAGTCTAGTTTCGCAACCATTCTGGAGAAAAGTAGTCGGGCTGGATTGGTGGATTGACTAGATTAAAACTAGTCAAGCTATACATTGCAATAACACGTCATGTCAAAGGTCGTTCCTTTCACCTTGGAAAAGCTTATTTCAACGGACACTTACCAAGTCAGCTGTTACTGCACATTGAGGTCACTATTCTTTGCCAATCTTTTTTGAATTTTATACTTAATTCTGTACTTCATATAATTTACATTATGGATTTATTATTAACGATGTAGAGCGTCTACCCATACTTCACATATGTGTCACCGACAAGCATGGTAAGCTTCATGCTGGTTGTTTATGCAAATGGAATTTGTGTCATGGGATAGCAGAGTTCACTGCTGTGATTGAGGTGCAACAGGCAAAATAGATGTCCATATTCAGCCCAACTAGCTTTGATGGCCTTTCAATTAGGCTGATATTGACAATATGTATATTTCTGCAGAGTGGGTCTGAAATTCATGAGGCAATACTAGTTTCTAATCTCTGCCATTGACTGCACATTTTCCTCCAAAATATCTATAGAATCAGATTGAACTAGCCTGACAGGTTAAAACTAGTAGAGTAGGATGGACTAGCTTATGCTAGTCAATCAAACTAGTCGAGCCTGACCGACTAGGTAAAAGCTATTCCAGATGGGCACCATCTGGACTACTTTTTACCTAGTCAAAAACTAGTCGAGTGACTAGTATTAACTAGTCGAGCTGGGTCGACGAGCAAGACCGACTGGACAAAAGCTAGCCAAACGACTAGCCTAAACCTAATCAATCTTGCTTGACTTGGTAAAAGCTAGTCCAGGTGGGCACACCATCTGGACTAGCTTTTACCTAGTTGGGCCGTCAAGTTTAGGTTTTCAGTGTATCTTGCTCAAGGATGAGTGTCTCTTTGATGTGGGTGTTCCGGATCTTATCTGTGACCCCAAGTATCTGTTGGAGACAAGCTATTTCGAAAACATGTAGTCTATTATTATCTTCCTTCTTTGTTGTCCATGCTTCTGCACCATACAGCAGAATAGAGAGGATCAATGTTTGCTATAGCTGCATCTTTGTGTTGGTATTAATTTGCTTAGAGATCCATATGTTGTTCAGTTTTTGGAAGGCTACCCCTGCCTTTCTGATTCTGATTAATGTATTGTGAGCTTGACCCATTATCAGATATTGTGCCCCAAGATAAACAAAATCCTCTACTTGTTTGAATTTGCCGTTTTCTATGGAGATGTTCAGGATGCATTTGATTTTACTTATGGCTTGTACTTCAGTCTTTGCAATATTCATTTTCAGATTCAGATTCCGATATATTTTATTTGCAATGTATCACGGCTAAAAAGCCGAAATGAACATACACAAATACTTCATGTATACAAATACAAAGAAAAAACAAGAAAAAAAGATCATTAAAGGCAGTGCAGAAGTGCAAAGGAATGATGCCACGAGGCAGCAGACAAAACCTACTTATTAAGCAAAATAATGAAGTAGGGGATAGGGCTGTTGGCAAATCTATCCGTCCGCGCAAAGAATAGGGAGAACTGTTCATCATTCCTCAGACTTTTGCTATAGCAATTGTTTCTTCTGGGAGGAAGTAAGGAGACCACTGGTATGCACGCTATTAGACAGTGATTTGGCAAAATTCAAACAGTGGGACTCCCTCCTGGAAGAGAGGCATAATTTCCAAATCAACGGTGTTCAAAGCATGATGATAAGAAATGTAATTCTTGTGACCAAGGATAATTTTACGGCCCTCGTCTGGATTCGCTCAATCATGGAAGATTGTTGACCAGTTAGAGACGAGTGCCAGAAAGAATTTTGATGCCAAAGTCACGGCTTGATTTGTTAACTTTGTCTACAAGTGTCTGGAGTTCATTTGGAGTTGCTGCTATCAATACGATGTCATCGGCTACGCGTAAGTTGTTTATTCAACTATTTACGATCCTTGAAATCTCATCACCATTTTGGACACTATCTACGGAGGAGAATCAGTTGGAACTCATAATTAAACCGCCTTGGACGGTGATGGGTATCACCGAAATATTCGGAATAAAAAGTAAGTGTTGTTGCTCAGTTTTAAACCAACATTGAAGATTTTTAACAACACGTACAAGAAGATTAATTCGCTATCATAGCAAGCTTTTAAAATTTTATTCGTTAATATCAATCAGAATCTATTAAAGTATGCGTAAACTTACTTTGTTTACGGCAATCTGCACTGAACCTTCTTCTGGAAAGTTATGATGGTTCTGGTGAATGGAGATTCATGTGTAGCGTCTTTTATCAGAGGTTCTTAATTCATTACTGGAAAATTTAGCTATTTTCATACTATTTTAGTATTTTAAATACTGAACTTAGCAGACGAAGACGAGCTAAGACCCAACTAAACACCTAAAACATCAGCACTTACATGAAAATGTGTCTAATTATGGTTACCATAAATAATTTTACATAGTAACTACGTATAGGCACCTTTAAAATACAAAATTGCCTGTAAAATCAAAACTGTTTGACTGATTTAGCTGAAATATGAAACGTAAGCCTCTTTCGTGGTCATCTTTCACGTGTCATTTACAACTTTATTTTTAAAAATTGGACCAAGCTCCTTGGTTATTTCCTCTTATTCTGCCTTCTTTTCGATTGGCGGGGCATCAGGTACAGTAAGTTCAGGGGATGTCATCTTTTCGTCATCATTAGGTAATGCACTTCCGGCATCAGCAACTGGTGTATAAGGAGGAGGCTGTGGTACAGGACCCTGTTGGTTCTGATACCCCGGGGCCTGTGCTGGAAACATGTACGCATGCATCGTAGCTGCTGGTACTTCATTTTCTCTGCTAGGACCAGGACCATTGACATACGTTGGTGCTGAAGCAACGTACGTATTTTCGTTATTATATAGAGTCGGGCCTTGATTTCCCGCCAAAAGTCTTCGTCTTTCTTGCTGTTGCCATTTAATTGCATTGGCTCTTTTGACAAGTTTAGGCATGCGGATCAAATCAAGGAGCCAGCCGATTCCCCAGAAGCCAAGAGTCAGTAAGTACAGAATACCCCATACGTAATCTTTGAGATAGAACCGATGCACCCCAAAGATTCCAAGTGTTATACCACAAGCATAACAATCGTCAAGGCGATAGAAATTGTCATTCAGTACTACGCCTTCACTCTTCTGTTTTAAATTTTCTTTGTACCGGCGATGGAGATTTGGTAGACGGAACCAGTCCATAATATAACCGACACCACCGAGTCCTGCTGTAAACATGTAAACAATGCCCCATCCATAACGCTTGAGGTAAAATTGGTGAGATCCTGAAAAACAGTAAAAATATATATTAAAAATAAAGAAAGTATGGATAGGTGACCTTGAAAGTGCAGGCAAATTAATCACTAAGGAGAGCTTATAACCCAAAAGAAACACTTTTTCATTGGCGTAAGTCACCTAGTGTAACGTATCACAAATGATTCGAAATACTAAATGTTTGACGGATTTCAGAAAAAAGCCACTCTGTCTTTTTCGGCATCGCTGTACACTGTTAGAACGTTGGGCAAATAATTTACCCAACGTTGGTTCAACTATGAACAACCCTACTTCTGGGTAAATAATTACCAACGTTGCGTAAAATGTTGGCTAATTACCTAACTGTTGGGTAAAAGTTGTTGCTAATTACCCAAATGTTGGGTAAAATTTCACCAACAGTTGGTTAATATTATTTACCCAACAATTGGGTTGTTCATAGTTTAACTAACGCTAAATAATTGCCCAACAGTATAACAGTGTAGGAAATCGTTGTCATGCCTGTTCACAAGTATGTAAATGACTGTGGATGTCTACTCAAAGTATAGATCCATATCAATCTACATCTCTCTTATTGCATTGCATCTTCTCGATGTCAACTTACAAGTGCGTAATCCAGAGTCAACCTTCAAGGACATTAGATTCTGACTCACCAAATCAGTGCTACGGGTTTAAGAGATGTGGACTGATTTGAATCTTCGCTCTGTGGCAAAAGAAAAGATAGATTTCTCCCACGTTTGTCTTTGCAGCAATACAGAAATACAATGATTGTCAAAAAGTATAATTGCTTGTGCATAGTAAGATTGGTCTATGTACGTGAAGCAACCAATGACGTACGGCTTAAACAGTATTGCGTGTCATATTTCCTGAGAGAATTTTTAAAGCTATAAGCTCACTTAAGGTGTTCGGTCGGAGAAAGTGCGAGCGATTACCCACCCTGCAAGGGTTTGAAAGATACAGGACAAAATTTCAAAAATACTAAAAATTCTTACCAAAAACACCTGTCACAACCAGCATGAGATAACACTCCAGCAACTTCCGGTTATCGGTCAAATAATCCAGCATCTTCTCATCCTTCATACCAGTTTGGTCATTCTCCCATCTCCATTTGATCTCGTTTACCCTATTGGCATCGACGACGAGGCTATTCATTCGAAACCAATCAACAATCCAGCCCAAACCAGCTAAACCAAAAGTAAACAAGTATGTCAGCCCTAAGTTATAATTGCCCAGGTAAAAATGATGTGCGCCTGTGAATCCAAATGGAATGCCGAGGATGTATGCCATGAGTTTGCTTTTTTGTTTTACAGTACTTGAAAGATTTGCCGATTCGGCAGACATTGATGACTGAAATTGGTCTTCCATACTGCTCGACATCTTGTATGGTCCGTTGACTACAAAATGGCTCAAAACCAGTCAAAATTCATAATATACAACCGTAACAGTACATGCTGATAATATGTAGGTAATATGGATATGGTTGTTTTAGCGTAATATGTATGATTTTGTCTTTTAGACTTTGAATCTTCGTGATTTGATTGTAACGCTTAATTAAAGTGTATTCAGACCTTAGGCAATCCCATAGTTCGACATCACGCGACGCTAGACTCTGATCCATGCTGTATACGATAATGCACTATCGGTATACCAGCTGACAAGCCTGCCCAAACTCTTGGATTGGTAAATAACGAGCGATACAAATTGTTGAACTCTGAACGCATTATTCTGCTATAACTCTGATTTACCATCATGTGCTTTTAAGTTGGTGTTTGTATAAAGATGGTCTATTGCCAAAGTTCAACATGAAGCATTATAGGCAGAAGCATATAAATCTAGATTGGTTGAGTGCGATAATGCACGTGATAATTATTTTCATAATAGTACTTTTCGATGGTATTGCTACTTTTCCCCTGTACTTTTTAATAATGTGTAATTATATTAATATCAGTACTTTAAATTGTACAAACGCAACGCACACATTTTGACATTTAAGACATTGCTGTTAAACTAATACCCAATGTCTCTGAAACCATCTCCTGTTATTGAATGAGAAAACAAATAAAACGCACACAATACAGAACTCTTGTCTTGATTAACATCTAATTATTCTATACTTTACTCTATAGATTATTTAGGTACTTCAGACAATTTTTTAATCCGTTTTCAATTGTTTCAAATAGTAGTAAAATAATGAAAACGAACGATCTAAATAATCTAAAACCGTTTGAAGTTTCCAAAACGCACCATCCGTTGCAGAGTTATTAAGGCTTTTGAACGGCTATTTAAGGTAGACACTTCAGACATTTTTTGAATTATTTTCCACATTTTTGGTCCGAAAATTAGGTCTCTTAAGACACCTAAAAATAAAGCTATTTGAAGCCATGGTTGAAAGTGTGCTTTGGTATGGTTGTGAGACGTGGACCATTACTACCAAAACCGCTTGAATGTTTTAAATATGACCTTCCGTTGAAAAGTTATAAAGGTTGCTGCATTTCTATATTCATAAATTCTGGGGTGTTTCCATTTTATGACACCTTTTTCTGACATGCCTGACATACTTTTTTCTGACATGCTTTTTTTTTCATTATAAAATTGTTTTTACGCTATCTGGACATTACCATAAATAGCACAGCTTCCCACATTAAAGTTTGACCAAGAAAGAGAAAAATAATCCAGCGACAACGATGAAATCAAGGATGCAAGGTGTTCAGCCTCGATCACATAATATTAATTGTTTCAGCTTGATACATCGCGTGGAAAGATGGTTAAGTCAGCCTTGTGTAAAAAAAGGACTAGGGATGGGCAATACACATCAACGTTACCGTAGTCTCGCGTATAGATTCAATTCAGTCGTTTAGTTATCATTATTATTCTAATCTATCAGTATCATCCATGAAATGGTGAATACCATGTGTCACATTCACTGCTGAATTCAACAACCCCATCATCAATCATCATCATGAGATTCATGATCGATCATTCACGCCTACCTTCCCAAACCTCAAATTACTTTCCACAAAACAACCATTACCATACATAAATGAATACAAAAAAGCATTTCTTACCGTTTGTACTTTAGTTTACTCACTGCATGCAGCTCATATTTTAGACCCGACCATCACAACCGCAATGTTTTGATATACACGTGAGTGAGAGTGACGAAGGTGACAGCCAGCTCACTTGCACAGGGCTCTACAGCACGCACAAATGAACAGTCTAAATATCAAGTCGTTTAATGTTTCAAATATAATCGCATTATAAATAATTTTCCGGTTTTTTTTCTTTTTACAATCCATTTGAAACACAACCTTTCACAATAAAAAAAATTAGATACGAAGATACAGCAGAAACTCACAGAAGATATTACATTGTATATAAAATGGAGACTTGGAGAGTTGTTTTTGTTGTATTATTTATGCGGTACCACACAACGCCCCAGCCTAATTCAAGGCAAATGACATCGCGGTAAATCGTGAACGCATACGTAGCACTCAGAATTTTTTATTTTTTTTCACACACAGAAATAATACAAAAGTGCAATAATTCAGATAGCTATTTTTCGCATATCACCATATTTTTGGGAAACAATTATCTCCTTGTTAATGCAGAAAAAAAAGCATGTCAGAAAAACATGTCAGAAAAACATGTCAGAAAAAGGTGTCATATAATGGAAACACCCTAAATTCTGGAGGACACTGGTCAAGGGTCAAATCTGTTATTTTCTTTAGTTTAGCCTTGCTAGGTCGGCACCAATAATAGCCATACCGCCAGCCATCATTCCAAATTGTCATGAATAGAAGGGAAATTGCATATGGAATAAAATGATTGTACTAATACATGTGCGGAATTTTGATGTAAGCTATTGTTCTGCGTGGTTACGATAGCCAACGATTTCTAAACACTCTACTTGAGCGGATGTAAGTAGAAACAGGCGCAGATTTTCACCTAAATTATTTTTCTTGAAGTCGCGTGTTGCCCGGCGTTTTGTTTTTAAACATTTCATTAAGCAGACATATTTAAAAAAACTCTTGAATAAGCATTGATGTGTACTAACATTGCAGACAACTAAGATTTTTAATCCTTCACTTCAGGCCGAATGATATGAGACTTCAACTTAAAGTACACCCAAATTTTTTTCACGTAACTTTTGAAAACTGACAAGCAAAAAAAAAAAAGGGGGGGAAGAGGTCTCACAAGCGCACAATAATTATTCCAACGATTACTTTTAATTTTCTTTTCAGTTGATTTTTTTCTCTCCTTTTCTCTCCAAATGAAATTGTTATATCAACAGCTTTTTAAGGAAACTATGTATGGTTTAGCCAAACAATTTTTCACATACTTTAAAAATCCGTCTAATTCTGTTAGGCAATCGCACTTTCTATAGATATATCTGCAAAGAGAACTTATAAATAATTTTAGGATTTTCCTTATTTCAGATAATTCTTACGAGGTTAAATGAGGATGTCAATATCTTTGATCATTATTCTGTGTACATAATGAAGATAAACTCTTAATTGCTGATAAGACTAAGAAAAACAGTTAATCCCTGATTGGTGGAAGTTCAATTTGGAATTTGTTCATATTAATTTAATTTGTCGAAACTAGGACTACAAAGATTTTGGTCTGAAAACTTCCATTAGGTCTACATTTACGTGTAATGCATGTTTCAAAACAACTGACGCCTTTTTCTGGATTTCTAAAATTACATCATTTGACATAGCTTTGAATACAAAGATGTTCAGATAAGTAACGATATATATTTAAATGTTTTAAATGATGTTTATTTCACCACGATGGTGGAATATTTTAAGAAGTGCCACGTTGGCGGAACATTTTAAGAAGTTCCTTTAAAGCAATACTATAAGATTTTGATCAAAAATAGTTTATAGTAAAAACAGCATGAAATGGAGGAATGTGACTATCTAAAAGCGTTTATTTTGTGAAAAAAATGTTTTGACATAAAAAATGGATAAAAAGCACATGCATGCTTTTCTATACTTATACATGTGGAATTAAATTCGGGATCCCGAATTTAATTCAACAAATGGCCATAACAGAAAAAGTAAGCATCTTTGAGCCAAATCGTTTGGAGGGTATTCATATCTTCGAAAAACAAACCCAATAAGCTCAAAAAATTAAAAGTCATGGGTGACAGGGGGCGCTTCATTTTTAACACCTTATAGTATTGCTTTAAACTCCCTGGTGCATTGTCTTACGTGTGGTTTACGTCATATTTTGCTTCCTAATGCTATGCTATCATCTTGGTACATATGCACATTGATTGTATCAAATTCTCTCCTCTGATATTTCAGCAACACACCTACATAAACAAACATTCAAATTAAAGGTGTAGGTTTCTATTTTAGCACGTATTTAATCCACTTTTAATCGTTTGACTTTGACCTCTGAAATGCATTTGTGAGGTTTTACCCTCTCAGAGACAAAACAAGGTATACAACCCTGGGAATGAGGCTGTTATGAAAATACATAAGAAATAGAAAATAGGTATACCAATTAACTTTTTGCTATATCTCAAAAACTATTTGGTATTTTGGGGTGAAATGTTGGATTTATAATCAGAAAAATGTGGGCTTTCATTTGACGTAAAAAATGCAATACTTCCAGCTGAGCACTTTGGATGAGAATGTGATCAGAACCTATACCTTTAACTAATACGATTCAAGGGTTGAGCCCCTCAAGGCTGTATCTGAATAACAACAATCCCAAGCTCACTAGATTTCAAGACATGATGGTTCTTTCAAGGTGATTTTGGTCAAATTAAATCGTTCATTCTGAAAGATAAGAATAGTGAGGCCGTATTAATGGTACTGTAAAGATGAATGATAATTAGATCATTCATCTTGTAGAAAGAACCATCAGATGTTGAAATCTTTTGACCTTGGGAATTTTGTAACACAGCAGCATGAGCCTTTTAATTCAATGTCGAAGTGATTACTTTATACTCTGCGTTACCACGGTGTTATGAAACTGAGAGTCTCACATAAACCAGGTCTAATCCAAATTAGAACTATATCAATGATTTATTGATTGCACATGTACAAGTAAGCTACGTTCTACACAGTTAAATAGTAGCTAGGACACTCAGTCACACGGACGATGTACTTCTTTACACCGGCAACCGTTCAAACTATACACACAGCTTACAGTGGGTAGTCTCCACCAGAGAAGACTAAGTAAAAAGCTTCACTGGTCAAATGATATTGCTATGAGAAACGATCTGACCTTTGGTTATTGTTAATTGCAATTTGCAATAATTTCAAATTGATGTTACAAACCTCGTAAAGGAATCGGACTAAAATTTCACCCAATGTAACTCAATTTAAGGCCCGTCTAAAGACACATCTTTTTACAACCGTGTACAACTTGGCTAGATTGTTTCCTCAGTGGATTGTTTGTTTCATCATTGATTTGTTACCTCCTTGGGTTTCCATCTGACGGTGAGGCTGCGGGTTACCACCTGTGGTTGACTACAACTCATACTTCAGCTGCAATGAGCATTACGAATTTATGTTTGTTAGCTCCTATGGTAACCACCATAGGGGTAGGCTGCCGGTACATCACCTGCGGACACCTACATTATTTGATCACAAATAAATCACCAGACTGTCTTTCCGGCTGTTTTCCACTTTTCTTTCACTTAGTTTGATTTCTTTGCTTCAAAACTGGTCCACCTTGGCACTGTCTGCATTCCACTTGAGGGTCTGTAAGGCAGAGCCAACGCATGGAGACGTTGGTACGTCATGGATGTCCCACCTAGGCGGGTTCTGCAGTTTAATGAGTGTGGATTTGCGTCACCAGTGGACTCTATTTTCTTTAGGCTTTTGGTTTTTTCCAAATTGCCCCTTCCTTCCCTTCACAGCTTCTTTTCTTGTTTTTCTATTTTTGACCGGAATGGCAGTCCACACTCAGATACTTTGCCCATTTAAATCCTTACCATCAATTTCATAAGCTTGCTCACCTCGTTAACTTATATCCTCCTAATTCCGCTTGTTATGTCATGTGTTTTTTACCTTCCTGTGTTAAAGAATTAGTTTTGTCTGCTCGTTATGTCGGGATACATATTTGGTTTTGTTTATTTAGTCCTGTTATGTCTACACCTTATTATTATTATAATATTTTTGTCTCGTTGGTTCGCCAACGAGACAAATTTGAATCTGGATTTGGGAAACATCGTAATAGACTAAGAAGTAAAAATGCAAAGAGATTGAGTAAAGACCATTAAAGCTGAATATTATTTTAGTTATACTCTATATGTAGTAAATGGAACAAAAATTTTCCAAAAAATAGTGGAATTTTAATGTCAAAACTTAAATTTACACAATACATTCGACTGTGTGAAAGGCTACAATGATGATTTCCAAAACAAAGACAATATCCCCACGTGTAGCACACACTGACCTATACTGCTGGACAGGAAATGTTTTGACTTTGTGAGTACACGACCTTTTTGAAGGTGTGTGTTCCGATCACTTTCACTCACCAAATCAAACTGGAGATTTTGATACCACATGAAAGCGCATTTTTATCACAACCCTGTCCCCTGTAACTTTTCACGCCTATATTATGTTTCGTTGAAGAGATATGGTCAAAAAAATCCTGAATTAATGGAATATTTTGTTTACAAAAATAAATATCCTATATGTTTCTATGGGTCACTCTCAGACACATATTTGCCTGTAGCATTGATTTTGCACAAGGTATGAGAATGAAACTTTACGATTGACCCTTCATTATGGAAGAAATGACATCTTGTTCCTGGCGAGACTCGAACCCATAGGCCTACCACTAGCAACCCATGTATTAAAGAACTAATGGGAGATGAAATTCCCCCGGGAAAAGTGTCGCGACCCAGTTCATGATTATAGGACCGATTTGCTACAATAATCAGCTGATTATTGTAGCAAATCGGTCCTATATGTAAATACAAGCCCGTTTACGCCAACCTAATTGGCTAGCATAAACCAAACCTTCAAGTTAATATAGGGCGGGACCAATGCACACCATGCGTGAACAACAAACAAATCAAATTGATAATCAAGTCACGCTGCAACAGAACTGTCAAATTACGCGAGCTTACGAGTATCGCGAGTTGCGTTTGAACTTTAGTCTCGGCGCACGAGACGCTACCATCTGAGGCATCGGGCATATGTGTAGAAATCAATTTCCACCTCATTCAGGGGCGCACCATTAGATGATCGAAGTGGGAGGTTGTAAGTTTTCATACCCCCCCCCCAATCAGGTCTTGCTCCAAACTGTTATCCTGCCGCCAACGAGACATGTTTTTTAGAAGACCTTGTTTAACCAATCGTTGTTAACCCGTTTTTAACTTTTTATATTTTATTTAGGAAAAATGCCTCAAAAAATCTTGTCTTGAATCGCTGCTGTTTAATTTATTATCCATGTTTAATGTGTGTTGTAAAGCGCATACCGTAGATGCATTTGCTTATGCGCTTTATAAATCGAATTATTATTATTATGAATATAGTATTTATGCCCACATTGTAAATTTTGCCTTTAGCTTAAAAAATGCTTGTGATAATAATCCGCAAATGATTAGTTATATGTACTGTACCTTTGTCAGTTTATGGATTGGGTTTAACATAATTCGTTGCATTATTTTAAATCATAATGTTTTTGCAATTTAGATTATGCCAATTTGCTTATTTCTATCTCGAAATATGCCCAATTATATGCAGAAGTGAAAAATCACAATTGTGCCACTTTTATTAGGAACGAAAGCCGTGCATAAAAACCAAAGTGAGCATATGCTTATCCTTGAATTTGAAAATTAACAACTGTAAAATAGGTTTATTTTGTAACATTAGATAATTATTTTATGCCCCCTTAATTCTTACTAAAATAGGTGCAATCGGTAAAGACAGTACATTTTTAGCAATTCTGCAAAATTACGAATTTCAGCAAAAATTTAAGATTTTCGATATTTTAGGGGTAAATATGCTACACATTTGATATTATTTGTGTTATTTTGAAACTATGTTTGTCCTTTGTTTTATAAATGTTACTAGTGTTAGCTTGGTTAAGTTTAATTTGTAACGAAAAACAGCATTTTACACATTGACTGTTTAAAAGATAGTGGAAATTGGTATTTTGCAGAATTATTTATCATCATGATTGATGATATTACAGTAACACATCATCAGATTTTTAACATTTTGATACGTGTTATAGGTGGAGGAAACAAGAGGCTGTTCCGTGATACTAATTAAACCAATTTAATGGTTGTAATTTCAATAATATGGATAAACTTCATACTTTCTTGATTACAATGGTCAGTCCTCTTCCGTAAAAAGTAGCACAATTGTGATTTTTCACTTCTGCACTTAATTACACACATCTCGGCAACGAAATAAGCAAATTGAACAGAATAAACGGCATTTGAAAGCTTGGAGTTTACCTTTACAATAATGTACCATTGTTTCAAACTAATATTTTGGTTTCGCCACAGAGGGCGCTTTTCAACTTGCATATTTTTTTATTGAGACACAATGTATTATCCCTCGGCCTCAGGATAATAGTCACATAACCAGAACCTCGAAAGAAAGATGGATTTCACTACTTCACCTGTAGCCATGTTGTACCTTATTATATCATCAAATATTCTACAAGTATAAAACCAACCTCTTATAAACTTTTTTCATCAAAAAATGAATACAAGTAACTTTCGATGACACTCTATCACAATTCGAAACACTATTATTCAAATCATATTGAAGACTTTTCAATTTCTTGTCTTCTGATCTAATAAAGATTATGTCACATAGAAGTAGGAGGAACATCTGTAGCTCCAAACTGGAACATTTTTTCCGAGGATAAGAATGTACCTTATAATCGAGATCATTTGATCATTGGAAATTATCCTATAATAATCTTAGTCACATTAAGAACCCACCGATTCTGATGCGGCGATTAGTTGAAAAATCCTTTTGCAAGTTAGTCGTATTACATTTAGCAAAAATGTGGCAGATACTTTTATATTCTTATTACATTGATGAAATGAATTAATTTTTTCGTAAAGTCAGGATTCTGTTATTACAATCAACACTGCGTGATATTTTATCAAAAAAAAGTTAAAACAACAGGTTCGCCAACTTAATTTGAGGAAGTTGAAAAGATTATGTTTCAGCATGAAGAAAAATTATCGGTGAATCATTTTGTAAGGATTGAACCAAAGAAGATATCAACTGCTTCCCATCATGCATGGGAATATTTGTATAGGAAATTGTTACGAGCTTTATTTATACCCTAAATTAATATCAATTGTTGTATTCTTGCATTTCTGGCAAAAGTAAAGAGCTTTTAGAAACATTATCCTATAGAAACAATCCATGGGAAGAAATGCATGATTGGAAGCACTTGATGTCTTAACTTCTTTGGGCCGCACCACCTAACAACATTGGAGGTTTGGTGATGAAAACACCAAATATGTAGTGATTTACCACCAAGCCTCCCTTCTTAAAGGGTTATCCCAACTCATGGACATAATGCCCTTGAATCCACTAATCAAGTAGCAAAAATGGTTATGGGATTCGCATAGTGCCAATGTCTACTAATTAATTTCTTATTGTTTCAAGAACAAATACTCTCTTAAAATAATCTTGGCATTTTAGTATATACATCCAAACTTGTTCAGTAATGGGCAACAATTTTGTTACTAGAACGTGATTCTTCATGTCTTCCGATGTTCATAAATTGAACATGTCGTATTCTCCATATATTGCGTTTTATACAAACAATATCATATCCATAATATGAAACTTAATCAAAATGTCAGTACTGTTCGTAAATTTATACATAACACTAACAAAGTTCTTTGAGTTGTTCTTTATCATCAGTGTCATCTTTCAGTGCTATTGAAATTTCGTTATCTAAGACGTAATTGTTTGTAAAGACACAATTTACATCCAACACAATAGTTGTTTTTTTCTGTTCGATGTATAGTGTTCCATACACCATATACCAGGTGTCCCAAAAAATGGTTACATGTAGAAAAATGATCGTGTGCTAAAACTATAGTAGTATTGCACCAATTATATTATAACCCTCTTCTAGCTACTCGTAAAATGTTGATATTACAGCATTATTAGTTTTTGACTTATCAAGAAAGGTAGATGCCTACGTCAGAAACGCATTTGTTCAAAATTCAACAAAATAATAAGCATATACGTTTTGTGATATTTTAATGTATATTTTTTTCCTAAATGATCATGATCAGACTATATATTAAACCAAATTTGATACAATTTTTAATGAATAATAATTGAATTCTTTTTCAGTATATCTTTTATGCAAATTATTCCATGCATTCCAGAATGAGTTGTTTATATTAAACCTGTCAATCAAGTTATGGCGCGAAAGCACAATCAAATTTTCATGGGTAACATTAATTCTTAAACGATTTAAACTGCAAACTTGTGTAAATTTTGAAAAAAAATAATCTGAAACTTACAGGATATGTTTAAATTATATATATTTTTTATTTAGTAACAAAAGTTCGATCGACATAAGAAATAACAGAAATAGCAAAACTTTGAATCGATGGCCATTTTTGCCCAAAATCAGATTTCGAAAGATTTTCAGACCTGTAGTAATTTATAACGTCATAATTACGTAACAGCTCGTCGAATTTTCATGATTTTGGTATCAATTGAAAGAAGAAACCCTACCCTATACTATGGTATACAACAACCCAAGTTTGGGTCTCTCAATTTCAAGTTCACATGGGGTTGAACGAGGGTGAAAATTACATCAAACGAACATGTTTCCGATTTTGTTGAATTTTGAACAAATACGTTTTGACATAGGTATCTATCTTTGTTGATAACTCAACAAATAATAATGCTATGATATTAAAATTTTGCAAACATCTAGCGGAGGTATGTATCATAAGTCATGCTAAGTTTAAATTCTCTAAATGCTATACTTTTTACAAACGATTTTTTGGGACACCTGGGTACATCCTCAATTTTCTTTGCAGAAGCTTTCAGTCTCTAAGATTGGATCACAAAAGTCCACCAATTTATGGGACCTAAAGTTGGTTCTGCTTATCGGATGCACTAGGCTTCTCCACTGGAATTCCATCCGGGTCCTGCACGGGGGTTGTTGGACTCAAGCCAGGCTTCTCCACAGGTATTCCATCAGGATCCTGCATAGAAGTCCCTGGATCAGCTGAAGGGGAATATGGAGGGGGTGCCTCAGATGGTTGTGAGGGTGGATAAGCTTGCTGACTGGACATTGGTGGACTTGCATATGCCCCTTGTGCATGAGGCATTTGGTTAGGGTACGCTTGCTGTGGTACAGGATGCTGATGAGCTGTGAAGCCTTGTTGGGTTGTTTGACCAGGATATGGGTAACCGTATGGGATTTGATATGATCCAGCAGTTGCCCCTGGGGTTCCTTCAGAAGATCGCGCTGGTGGTGTGATCATATAGCTGACAGTATCCTGGCTGGTGGTATAATGTGCGGCATGGCTGCTGGCAACTAAATGCTGTCTTTCAGCTTTAGCTCTGATTCTTCTGTTAGCATCATCGACTAGGGATTTCATCCTAATCAAATCAATCAAAAATCCCAACCCAAGCATTCCAAATGTACACATATACAAAATCCCCCAACATGGCCGCTTGAGATAAAAATGGTGGAATCCGAGCAGTCCCAATGGGAAGCCTAAGGCATACGCATCGTCCAGATGTTTCTCTTCAGGGAAGCCGTCGTCTTTACCATCAGCTTTTATTTTCAGGTTGGTTTTGTAACGCTTGTACAGAACTGGCATTCGAAACCAGTCCATGATGAGGCCACACCCCATCAGGCCCAGCGTGAACAGATAGAGGATACCCCATCCTGTTCTTCGTAGGTAGAAATGATGAAACCCTGCAGAATAGAAACGGAACAAGTTCATTATAATGCTACACAGAAAAAATAGCCGAACACCAGACGCTAGTGTTCTGTCAGGTTTCAATGGCATTTTTGACACTCACGATACAGTCTAACTGCATGCTGTTTTATAATAAAAGAAGCTATAAGTTTCAGTTTCAGAAAAATTCAACATTGTTCAGAAGGTTTCCTATAAATTTGTAGTATGACAAATATTTGACATTTGTTACACTTTTTTACAAGCTTCAGGGTTCAAAAATTTGAATTTGAACACATCAGATGCCAGAGTCACATGTTCAATTTTGAACGTATGCATTCAAAATATCAACTTTTGAATACCTGGGATACCTGAACACCAACGTGAACACGAGCGTCAGGCATCTTTTCGTGCGTTCAGTTTTTAACACTAATGTTCAAAATTGACATTTTTGAACAATAATTTCAAAACACACATGCGTTCTTTCGAAATTAGTGTTCAAAACTGTTAAGTATTTCTTTTTTTTTTTTTGGGGGGGGCAGGTTGAACACGTTGTTATGTGAAACTGAATTGTTTGTTTTTGTTTATTAATTATCTAATTAGTGAAACTTAATTATTGAGATCTTTGATTGCTACAGAAAGGG
>JXSR01S029372.1:10698-26740 GCA_000969725.1 Ophiothrix spiculata
AAAAATTATATCAAAACTACACTTTACAATAGGGACCTATTGTTTTCTGCTACATGAGAAAGTACAGTAGTTTTAATGTGTTATCAAATGACTAGAATCCATAGATGATAAAACAAATATCAACTGCTTATATTCGTGTGATGGTAAAAACATACCATCCCTCATTGAAAGATTGATTGTTCCATTTCACTAATAAGCAGTTAATATTTGTATACCGTCAAACTCGTGTCAGTTGTAATCACTCTAATCATGTTAATATAGTTTCTACCATTATCCAAATTGAGAGCAGTCAATATTTGTTTTATACAGGGTGTCCAAAAATTAACTACCCATTTTTAAATGCTTATAGCTTTAAAACCAGGATACGCATGGCAACTATAGACATATGTATTGATAGAGGAAACTTGTAGAATTCTTTTGGTACCAAACATTATGCAATCAGTAAACCTCTAAGATAGCAAGAAGGTCTGAAAGTTCAAAGTGGTTGAGCCAATATACCATACAGTGTTGATAATCTTCTGCCACTTCACTATGATGACATGACACATCATACAGCTAAACGGTTTAGAATGGCTTTATTAATTAACTTTTTCATGAACAATCATATTGCTCAAGACAAAGAAACCCTGGCCCTTTCACTCCGATGATTTAAGTCCGCTCAATTACTGTTATGAGTTATCTGAAGGACAGTACATCCCAACACCCTGGACTATTCCTGACCTGAAACAGAACATCACCAGTGAAAACAGGAAGATCAAGAAGAGCGCATGCACAAACGTCCAAAGCTTTGTCGTTAGAGTAAAAGAATTTTTTGAAATCTGCAAGGAGGCCATTTAGAACATATTCTGAAATACAAGCCAGCTTATCTGGATAAGAAGGAGGTAATTTGATATGTCCCTGTGAGTGTAACTTTGAATGTGTAATAAGCGGTAATGCTGTTGTGTACCATTTAAAGATGAGCATAATGCAAGAGTTACGCTTTGACAAATTAAAAACATTTTAATGAGCATTATGTAATTATTAAGACAAAACCACAATCAAAAATCTTTGTATTAACATTGTAAAAGCTGTTTCGCTGAATTGGTCATTAAAATGATCATGCATGATTCTCCTGTCTTCAAAAATTTAATCCCTCCTCTACATGTGACTCTCACATTTGTTTTTCTTCTCAGTATGAAAGTAGGCTTTTTACGTTTGACGTAATTTACGTTGAAAATGATTTTCAAAAATGGCAATTATATCATGTTTAGTACCAAATTAATTCTACAAGTTTCCTCTATCAAAAAATATGTCTATAGTTGTCATGCAAATCCTGGTTTTAAAGTTATAAGCATTTAAAAATGGGTAGTTAATTTTTGGACACCCTGTATAACCTCATGCATAGATTCTTTGTTCATCAGTTGGTTATAACTACATGACATGGCACACACATTCCAGAACTGTTTTAGCTTGGATTCCCTTACTGAAACTCAAAATATACTCAGTTGATTTAAACTCTGAAAAACACATATCCAAAAATATTACTATCTCCATCTTTACACCAAATTTTAACTTGACCAAATTTGAAAAAACAATTTTCTTCACTTATGAAGTAATTTTTTTTTCATTATACACAAGCAAAAACAAAATGGCAGATTTTAAACTTCGTACTCTGGCAACAGAATCGTAATTTGACTGAGAATGCGGCTGTCGAGCCAGTTAAGCGTTGGTTTTTGCTTACATACAATTTAGCAGAAAATGTAAGATGCGTATTGCGTTGTCGCGCAGTGTCGGTCTAGGCATGGCGCCCGCGAGGCACAATCCCCTAACTTAGCCGAATTTTTAGGGTGCAAATAGATTTGTTTCCTAGCTGTACTTTCTTTAATCTTTGTTAAATTTTATCAGAGGGGCCAGGGGTACAATGGTACCTGTTTGACTGGTGATAGTACTCTTTGGACCAGTGATAGGTTTTCTTGTCTCATGATGAATGGTACACATTGTCATGGGATGTAGATTTAACCAATGGGGTAAGAATCTATGAATGTGGTCTATCTAATATCAGGGATGGTTATGGCTTTTAGTAATTTTGCCTGAATTTGCCTGAAAATGTGAATTTCCCAATACTTTTGTACAGTGAAGATCCAAGCATTTTTGCCTGAATTCAGGCAAGAACCTGAAGATAATCATGCCTGTAATATTTTGTATCACATGAATCATCTGCAGGTAAGATTATGAAATGTTGTCCAATGTGTCTTTAAAATATAGCTGAGACTGGTGCAAGAAGAGTTGTGTTCAATACAAAATCTGCCATCTTAGAACACATTACAGTCATGCATGAAGTGGGTCTTGACTGCAACGCTGTGTGCAAGCCAAGCTTGAACCAGTGCCCAATTTTGTGTACTACGAAAGATAATTGAAATACTTCTCGCACCAATGTCAACTTTGTTGCCATGGCAATACACTTTTCTTTAAAAAAAAGAGCAGCATCATTAAGTATGCACTTAAGCAATAATAAAACATTTTATTTCATAGTTTTGACAAATGCCAACCATAGTTTATTATTATTGAAAACATTTAGATATCATTTCTGTACATATATACATATTACAAATAAATATACATTGGAATGTAATTTAATAACTTGTCAATATGCACAAAAGAACAAGACCCGGCCTATAAAGACAAGTGGATTGTAATCCTTTTGAAAAAAACAACACAAATGTCTTGTAGAAAAAATTGTAAATTTATTTAAACATTTCAAATGTGCTGAGATTTGAAGGTTTTTATCATTTTCTGTTTAAAGAACATCAAAATAATTTTCCAAATTCTGTAGAAGAAACCTGTCCTTAGCCTTAGTACACAAGTTTAGTTTGGGTCTAACTTTTTTTATGCATTCAGACCAAAATGGCTACCCATTTCACACACATATCTTTTGTATGAAGTAATAAACTATTTCTCTAGTTTAAGTTTTGGACGGAGATCAATGCGTCATGCATTTAAAAACATGTTTCCAGGAAAAATAAATAAAACTTCATATTAACCAAATATATCTTATAAATATCTCTGGACGGAATACACATATAGTCTGAACACAAAAGGTTCCTCTGGACGTTTGTTTTGGATTTGGACGGAGATAAAATGGTATATTTACCAAATTATTCTATTATTAACAAGTACCAATTAGTATTTTTGGATGGAATACACAAATCTAAGTCAAAGAACAGTGAGAATTTATCATATCACAGTCTTAAATTGTTCTTTGTGAAAAGTTTGTCAAAACTTGTAAGCACAGTGTTGGATAGAGATACTGAGTTCTCAACACACAACCAAAAATTCCCCAACCTTTTTTGGCAAATTTTTTTTGAATAGCTTAACTTATTATATAAATCTATTAGGCAAAACTTTTTAAGTTACTTTACTTTTTAGAATTTAGAAAGCTATATCGAGCAACACTTTAATTTGCCTTATTGTCTGGAGATATTGCTAAAAATATGCAACAACATTGTCAAAAATAAGATTTTTGGTTTAAAAAAATAATTTTTGACCTAAATTGGCAAAATTTTAAAACTAAGACCAAAACTTAAAAAAAAAAGGAAATACCTTTCTAGACAATGAATCCTACATTCTAAAAAGTAAAATAGTTCAATATTTCACTTGAGCATATCTAGGCTGTCCAAAATAATTTTTGATAAAAACAATAGTTTGGGTCAACATTAAACATTTTTGATCAAAAAACAGACCTCACCATTGACTTCATCATGTACTTCAGCTTATAGAAATGCAACTTACACCCTTGTCACATAACGACATCGGAGTGACACTTGAATGCTTGCAAGCTCTTGCGATGCCCGGTCGGTCTCCGGTGGGTATTAGACCACAACTGAAGACATCCTATACAAGCCGCAAGGTTTTAACTCAGAAATTCTTGCGGCATGCTTCCAGCGTCTCTACGACTTGCGAACACTGTACGGACACTGGTCGATGTCCTGTTTTACACCGGCTGGTGTCCGATCGGTGTCTGCTGAAATCTACCTGGTATGACGCCGTAAACATATCGCCGGAAGGTTATGTGACCAGGGTATCCAATGGATTTGAAAACCTTATGCATAGTACTTCTCAAAAATGAGGGGTTAAATGTCACCTTATCAAATCATCAGCTAAAAAAGGTAACTGTGACATAACTAATTAAACCAATTCTCTACAATAAATGGCAAAACTTCTCACTCTGATCTCTTTCGTGCATTCCTAAATAAAGAACAGCTCTCCAATACAGATGTCTTAAAAAATACTTTTCATGTTTACCAAAATACTGATGTTAGATGTACAACTCGTAAACAGTTTTGCAGAATGCAAATTCAATATTTAACAGTTTACAACATTTTGCTTCAGAGCAAACCCTTAAACACAACGCTGAAGTCCTTATCCCATAGTCCTATTTCTTTTTGCCACTTTTCTTTGGACTCTTCTTGCCTTTGGGGCTTTTTCGTTTGTTTGTTGGTGACGGTGATTTCTTCTCCAGTTCAGCTTTCATTGCCGCTTCAGCTCTTGCAATGTCCTCAAGACGTTTCCTCTCTGCTTCCAGGAATTTGTTGCGGTAGGCTTCACGGGGCTCATTTAATTGAGTTCTTCTTTCATCAAGCTCAGTCTGCAGGTAAAAAAGAATAAAGAAATAACTAGAATGTACCACCGTTTCCAAGGGCCCAACAGCAGCTAGGCATAGTTTAAAAATTAATGTATGTTCTTCTAGAATTGCCACACTTAAAAACTTGAACTCAAGTGAAGTACAGTTGTATTTACACAACACATTTTATTATGCTGCCTTTAACGAAAACCACCACAATACAACCAATAAAAGTCAAAAACACGGCTATTGATAAACAAATTACAAAAAAAAAAAAAAAAAAAGGTTTCATTAAACCAATCTCCACATCAAAAGTTTCTACCCATGACTTCTACATGCCCACAAAGGAATAAAGATTAATGTTTTTCTGATATTTTTGGCACACCAATTCCAACCAAGTCTCATCAATTTTGTAAATGGATTGTGTTATGTTCACCAGCTAATTTCTTGTCACCTCAAAAAGGGCTGAGAATTAAAATAAAAGTTCTAAAATGTCTGTAATTTGTCAGTTTGTAGGAAAGGAACAAAAATGACCTTTTGGTACATGGAAAACTTGTCAGGCTAGAAGCTATAGTCACCCTGGTTGTTTTGAGTGAAATACTCAATGAGTGTCTTATTGCCCATTATATACCGTATTAATAAATTTAACAGAGTTGATTGGTTAAAACACGATCACATGATTTCAAATAGCTATAACCAGATCAAGGAAAGCCCTAAATAGTACTTTTTAGCACTTTTGAATACTATTTAGCGCTGACGGCATTTACCTTATACGCGAAGCAACTTTTACGCACGAAATTACGCGCGCATCTTTTTTAGAAATATTTTTTTACTAAATTAAAATTTTGGCACATAAAATTTACGTAAAAACAAAAATTTATTAATGTGGTATATAAAACAAATATATACTGACTTTTTCAGGTCTCTGGATTAAAACTATGAACCTTCAGTGACTAAAACTTAGCTATTTTACTTCGGGGCTGCGCCCCTCAGTAAAATAGCAATTTTATTCACTTCAGGTTCACAGTTTTAACCAGAGATCTTCAAGTCAGTATATATTTGTATACTGACCTGTAATTGGATGCATTCCTGTAGCTGCCTTTCTTTGGTCAGGTTACGTAACCTCTTATCTTCTTCTCTTTGCGCGAGGACTTCTTCACGGTAGGCCTTGTAGTCTTGAATCTGACGTTGCTTCTCGCGCATCTGTCGCTCTATTTCTTCTTCATCTTTCAAACGGGGTTCGCCAGTGAAATTTACTGGTCTGCAAAATGAAAGACAAAACAGGATTACTTAATGTCTACTATAAATATTAAAACAGAAAAAAGTAGAACTAAGGTTAAAGCGATGCATAAAATGTCCCCGCCGGATGTGGAAATCAGTAATGCACATTGAGCTGTATAATTATTAAGTATACAGATTTATGGTAATGCATATTAAACAAGTTTCATGTCTGTACACCAAGGTTTACCCCATTTGACCTCCTTTGACCTTTAATGACCCCCGGTGACCTTTAATCCACTAACCAATACAAATTCAGTCTTTGAACGGTCAAGGGGCACGCACCCACCAAGTTTCAGGAACGTGCGATCCTCGGGTCTCTGAGAAAATGTAGGTTAACATTTGGGTTAACATTTTCATCACGGACACACTGACGGAGCTCATTTTATAGTCCCATCCCGAACTCGTTCAGCGGGGACAATAAATGTAGGTGCTTTAATAGCACTTCACCTGAAGATTAAAGAGCTTTACATTTATTGCATTGTCATTAGAATAGTTATGGTCGGTTACATTAATTTACGTGGTCAAAGGCATACTTGCAATGTCTAGAGTATTAAACTCATATCATTAGGGGGTGCCACTTAAAAGAGTTTTGGAAAAAGTATACTATAGATCCCATCAAAAACTATACCCTAACCCTAAACCCTAACCCTAAATTAAACCTAACCCTGACACTAACCCTAAACCCTAACCCTAAAATTCTGGATAGTACACTTGGTCCAGAGTTTTTCTTGATTTGTCAACCTACCTTAGATATGGTGTCAAGTCAATTGGCTTCAGAATCTCCTTAGGTGTAGGTGGGGGAGGAGGTTCATTGGTCAGCACAGCTTCATTTGGTGGCTGTTCCATTTCAGAGGGTGTTGGATCTAGAAAAAACAAACAAAAAAAATTTCTAAAAAGACAAATTCGCTAAAAATTGGCATTATGTATACTATTCTTGTCTTAAAAATAATTCAACTACAAATCACCAATTAAGGAGACAGCCCTTTTTCAACAATGAGATGCTGGAATGCCATGTTCAACGCCAGATTTTGCATACTTACACGGCAGACTATCAAAATTTTTGCATATATACAAAATAGAGTCTCTAAATTTAATTTTCGTGCAAGACCTGGTAGGGGGTGGGCAAGGGTAGTTTTATATGTGCAATTCTAATTTAGAATTATATATTTGTGTTAAATGGCTTTCATGCAGAATATTGTGATTGAATTGTATGTGCAGTATTTTTATATTAACCGTATGTTAGGGTCGTCAAATTGGACTAGTGGAAATAAGTGTACATTTATGTATTCTTTTCTGGGTTTTTCATCCATGGATGTTTTCCTAAATAAAATGAAATGAAATGAAATACATACCTCCTTCTGTTTCAATCTCTGCTTTCTCAGGACTACTATTAGCCTCATCCTCAGGTTGCTCTACCTTGATGAGATGTTCTTTAAGGAACTTTTCCCTTGCAGCTTGTGCTTTGGCTGCTCTGCCTGGATCAGCGGCTTCCCATGCTTGTTTCATGGCACGGATCTCATCTTGGCGCTCAGTGTCTCGCTTGATCTCAACTTCATCCTATTGGAACAAAATCATGCCAAGAATAATGAGTTGAATAATGAAGTATGAGTTATTCATTCTTGGCATTAGGAGTGGTACAACAACCAATAGCTGCATGCTGTCATTTTTGCACCAAAATACACATTACCTTTCTTACCAAGAAATATTTAGCATATTCACTCTTCCAATTGAACACATTTGTCTCGGGATAAGCCATTGAAATTAAGGGCACAGTTAGGGTCATAACATAGTTCTTTTGAGCTATCAAACATTTAGTGCAACAAGTCTTTGTTATCTTATAATCTGAAAATGTATTTTCTATTAATAACGGAGGCTTGATGATGAAAAATCAATACACCACAAAATTTTCTTTGATGTCAAATGTCTGGTGCTTTTCAAAACCAAACGTCCGTTATTGATTAGAAGATGCATTGGAATTAATGTAATAACAAAGACTTGTTGCACCAAATGTTTGATAGCTCAAAAGAACTATGTTTTGATCCGTAACCCCGGTGGTATGTTAGAAAACAAAGTATCACTTTTTTGCATGATTTGATACTTTTAACATGTTAGTTTTAATTACAGATGCAATGTTTTAATTCAGTTTAAAGGAAACAATTAAGGTTATCTAACCCCTTGTGAGCCTTTTTATTTATTTATTTATTTATTTATCTATCTATTTTTTCTGCGTGTCAGCTAGGTGAAAAATTTAAATAAACCCTGGTGCTGCCCCTGGTTTGAATGATCACTATTCAAACAATACAAGTTATTTAAGAATAAAAAGCAAAGCAAAGGACATCAAAATCAAAGTAAATGAAAGCCTTAAATCAGACGACGGTGGCCGCGTAATAAATTGCCTGTTTACCGGACTGTTTACTCAGATTTGATGCGTGTTCATCCGTGGATCGCCCGTATATTTCAATGCGTAAATAAAAAGAAAAGTAGTTCTTTAAAATAATCAGAATATCCTTTAAGTTTTCTGAGGTTGAAGTCCCAACCTCAACGGTTTTGAAATCTGCATATAAATATACACTTAGTAAGGGCACAAAATGAAATTTTTGAGCTTTAGTTAAAATTTAAGTTTTTCGAATGGGAGTTTCAAAATCTGCTGACGTCACGTCCTACCCCCCTGCCTTAAATAGTGATATACGATTCCTGGCAATCATGGAAACCTCCGGATTAGCAAGGGTAGGTATAAGGATGTGCATGTTTGGGCCATGGTATAAAGGGTTAAGGCTATTAATTACACACATTTATTATACATACAGTGGGCGTTTGATCCAGCACCACTCTGAGTGTCCAGAACGGCTTGGTAGAATCAAACTGCTGTGAGGATGGTCTCGATGTATTGCCTTTGTCCTTCTCTTTGCCTTTATCTTTTCCTTTCTTCTTCTCTCCTTTGGAAGCTTTGCCACCTTCTTTCTCTGGTGAACTTGGTCTATCTTTCACAGCTATATTAAAAAGGAAACACAAGTTGCATACTTAATAGCATATACCAACTCGATCATGCTTTTCTTCAAATATGAATAATATCACCAAGTCATAGTATATACCATTCTTATAATTGACATACTCCTGCCGTTGATGGGGTAAATCCACAGAATCGGAACTCAGAACAAGGGCAAGTAGGGTAATATCATACTTGGCCTCGTTCTGAGTTCCGATTCCCTGTCCGATTCTGCGAATTTACCCCATCAACGGTGGGAGTATGTCAATTATAAGAATGGTCTATACATGGCTGCACCACCTTCTCATGCGAACTTTTTAGTTTTAGTCACAATCTCAACACAACTATAATTTCGTCAAAAATAGGATCAATGGTGGGATCCCCGCATAACCATTTTGAAAACAGTGGTTATCTCGATAAAGGGTTCCAACTCAAAAGTTTCTGCAAATGCTAGTATGGGAAATTTCATTGAAATGAATTTACATTTTTTCCATAAACCACAATAGGTTGCAAAATGGTTAAGAATTTATCATATTATAGCACCCGTAAGGTCAGATTCCTTTTGTCTGTTTGCGGTGCAGTTGCGGTGCGTTTTACACTGTAAGGGTACTGGTAGTGGTATAATTTAAAGCACGAGCTTGAGTGGTATCGGATTGAAATTTAAATTATACCACTACCAGTACCCTTACAGTGCAAAATGCACCGCACCGCAAACGGATTAAAGGAACCTGGCCGTTAACTTTGTAATTCTTTAACAACTCCATGGTAGGTGACCCTTTACAAATAAAGAGACCTAGAAAAGGCATGTTTTTCAATTTACAAAAATCTTGGCATAATTTCTAAATAACAAATTAATATATATTTGAAAATGATTTTGAATTATTCTTCAGCTGCTTAATCAATGTTGCTTAAAACAATGGTGGTGCTTGTATTTAAACTTGAACTTGGAGTTCCTGGATGCCTGGCCAAACATTTGCCACTTCAAGCATTCATATGGGCTAGGGGTTTACAGGATATACGAGGGGGTATCAAAAAGTTTTAAAGATCACAAAGAAGAAAAAGAGCTATATCAATGAACTTTTGTCAGGATAGTTACTAGTCCTTGTATACATTATGGTGCAAAAGAGATATCAATCGCATTTATACTTTTTATACAGGAGTCGATAAGATGTAAACAACCTCCCTCCGCTAACTAGATACACTGCATGGAGAAATCAAAGATACATGGGTCTACGTGGCATAAGTCAATCCCTGCAGTTGAAGGTTTTACAGCCCATAATTTTATGATGACACGCCCAAAGTTTAAATGTTTGAATCTCCTCTTTCCATTGGATCCAAAATTATGGAAATCGTTTGAAAAATGACGTCATAATGAGGTAATAAAGCATGGCAGACCCGAAAATGTTAATTTTAACAAATTACAACATGGATTTTTAAAACCTTTCTTTTTAATACAGGACCTATACAAAATGAGTCTCTGAACAGCAGGTTTTGAGAGGGGGTAATATGTTACTTTCCATAGTGGCTATGTAAAGGTTAAGGGTCACATAATGAAAAAATGCTCCTGGCTGTATTTCTGTGATTTGTTGTGATCTTTAAAACTTTTTGATGCCCCCTCGTACAGTGTATACAGATTATCATGGGTATTCTGACCAGGTAAACCACACGTATGCCGAAAAATGCAAGACCTGCATGGAGAAAGTCTCGAGGCTTGCAATAAAGGGTATCAAAATCGACCTTGTGCTCTGCAAGTCTCGCATAGGGTATCAATTTTGGCATTTCAGTGTCTGATAGAGTATCAAAGTCAGAACAAATGGTTAAACTGATGATTATATAATGTCTATATTGCCAATAAACATGCTTCAAATACCTAGTAACACTTCTTGAAATTGGCCAAATGGTCAACAATTACATTTTCTCCATTTTTTGTAATTATAATTTTGTCACATTTGTCATGGTCTCAAATAGGATATTCATTTGAATAGGTACGGTCTTGGATAGGGTATCCACATGTTAATCGACATGATATGAGGAAGAACTTTTCAGACCATGTGAGTATAATATCACCCAATTGCCAGACAGGTACTTCTATGTTGATTTATCACAGCGGAACCATAGTCACCCTCCAAACAAAATTTTCCCTACCAAACATTTGGTCGTGACGTCACCAAATATTTGCCATCAAATTAAAAGTATGAACGGGTAACAAACATTTGGTCCAATGTATATGGCATTTCAATAACATGTGCAATCTAGCGCGAAATTTTATTTGGTCTCAACTCGATGTTGACGTTATTTTGTTTGGAGTCACTCGTCATTTTGACGTCACGACCAAATGTTGGGTAGGGAAAATTTTGTTTGGAGACCGACTATGGTTTCGGCCTTACTCTAAATGTACTGTGCAGTGGTTGCCGCACAATGACTTGTACCATGGCAGGTTTTTGGCAGCGCAAGATGCTGTTATGAATCTTTATTAGCATAATACACAAGAGTTAAAAAATAATACATACATATGCACAAAAATATGAAACTACTCTAATAAAAACGCAACATAAAATCAGAAACATTAGATCTAAAGTCATTAAAATAAAACATCTACATGAAATGGGGGGGGGGGGGGGCGGGGGGTTCTACTCTAATGAGATCTAGCACACTCTCTTTGTTTTGATGATATGAATGAATTAATAATGACATCTTGCTTGGCACAGGTGAAATGTTCTTGAGGTCGACAACTTTAACTTTGGAAAGTTTATTTGAGTATCAAGCCAATTACAAAATAATAACATATGGTATATAATTTTGTTCTGAAGTAAGGTTGGACCAAGGAATATTTATAGGGGAACCGGTTTTCTCCGCCATTTTGATTTCACCACCGTGTAAATCCTATGGGACGGCAGCCATCTTGGATTGTCGCTCATGGAGGGTGAGTTATTGTACCTCCAGCATTTTACATCTCTGCGTGCCACACTTTGAGAGTCTTCGCAACAGGAAAATTGGGGTACTTTAATCAGAGTAAGTCGCAATGCACGCTATTTGAAACACAGACACGGTTTGCGTGTGAAACAAAATGCACACGTTGTGTATGCATCCAAGTCAAGATTTACGCGATCTGCTTGGATATTGGGTCAAATTCCAAATATATCCGGAGGTACAATAACACAGCTCCATGAGTGACACAAGATGGCAGAGAATATCGGTTCCCCTATAAAAATTCCGTAGGTTGGACAAACACTTCAGCAGACAGTTTACATAGAAAACTTGTGTACAATTTCACCTGTCTCAAACGAGATGCGCAATTATTAATCTGCAACTAATGATATAGATTGTGGTTCTTGGGTTTATTAAAATACTGATATCTAATGATATGCACAACAAGCGTTACATGACTGAATGATATGGTATGAGTAAGGTTTATTGCTATATTGCTAACTGAATTGTTATCTTAACTGCCTTATATATGTTTAAGTGAAAATAAAAGTTGGACAGTTAAAGCAGAAATTACGGTTAATAGTCTAGAGACATAAGAAGACTTTACAAGCATGTGATTGCAGAAACAAGCTGGAGGAGAATAGGTGATTGTAGGATTACAGTAAAGTGCAGTTTAGACTTTGTGGATATGTGTAGGACCAAAGAGGAAGAGACTCTGCAAGTCTTCAAGGAGAAAGCAAGACTGTATGAGCAGTATACTGATTTTCAACATCAAAATGTGCAGAATGTTTTTTAAAACACTTCTCTTTGAAGTTTTTTGTAGGTGTCTTCTTTAGGTGTCTTCTTAGATATAAGCTTAATATTGTGACTAGGAGAGGAACAACTGTTTATGAGCTATAGGCAAAATAAACATTTATTGGACAATGCAAATGAAAATCCATGGTAGAGGTTGCAATTACAAATAATAGGGCCCTGCAATCAGGATTTCTGTTTATGCTGTCCAATAAATTATTGTTTGACCTATAGTCTTTGTGGAGCAGCAAAACTAACACTGGACGTAGTAGAGGAGCTGGGGCATGAAGTTGTTTGATTCATGTAAACATAGATTGCTCATTTGAAGATATACAAATTTGAGTATAATATGATGCAAAAACAGCCAGGAATCTCATATACAGATCAAAAGACATTAATTATAATAAATTAAATCGCAAGGTTCAGCAAACCAGGGAGAGTATAAATCGACTTTGTAATTATTGCTTCACATTACAAAAAATTAAGAACTGGTGATGAAATATTATTTGTATATCTTCAGGAGCATTTTCTGAATCAACACGAATAAGGCGTCAGAGCACAATTGGGCCACAACTTTGTGCGGCCGGCCGGCCGCAACCTGACCACATGTAGCCTTGATTTTCCAAGATGGCGACAGTAGGCTTGACTATGCACCTAGAGATAATGTCAAAACATGTAATGAATATTTGACAATAATCGTGAGGTGAAAAATCAAACCTACGGTCGCCATCTTGGAAAATCAAGGCTGTGCCCAGGTTGCGGCCAGCTGCACAAAGTTGTGGCCTAATTGTGCTCCAATGCCTATAAGGTAATGTATTCATTTACAGTGTTTTTTCCCTTTGTTGGTTGAAGAGGAAGACGGATGGTCCTCATCTTTATCACTAGGATCCATCTCAGCTACATCAATTCCCGCCACTGCTCATATCAAACAGACATGTATAACATAGAAAGACAGAAGCAGAATTAGCAGTGCTGTGAAAGAGACTAGTGCTTAAAGCATGTTAGTAAAAAAAAAAAAGCTGGTCTAATTCAATTCACTCTGTTATCTACCGAATACCGGATGTAGTATTAAAAATCATTGACAATTGTTATTTACTACTAAAATGTCGAAACCTACTTTTAACTGGTTGCTGCAAGACTGTAGTTTCCATGTAGATTTTCACATTTAATTTAGTAAAAAAACAAATCAAAATTGAATATTTTGTTATTATCTGAGCAATTACCTTGCAGTATGAACAAGTAAAGATGTCGGGCTCAAAATAAAATTGATGTTTTATCACTTCAACTTAATGGGTTGTTTTGTAAGCAGTATAAAAATTTCAATATTTTGTTATATTTCATTCAAATTATATAATCGGAATAAAATCATCTCAAAATAAGTATTATAGTATAAACAGAAAGCAACAGATCAAGAAAGCTTATATAATAAGGAGAGTTCTAATTTTTGTAAGTGGTTGTCCAATCTTGCTGCTTTGAAATATTTAACAGAGAGTTGCAAATCGGTAATGATATCAACTTTTCAAACGTGCAATCTCAACCTTATATAGGTATAGAATTTTTTTTAAAGCAGCTGGAATAATATCATGACCTTCATGACAAGCTGAAACCAAAATGTCAAATAATTGATCAGCCTACCCTGCAGCGATCAATATGACAGACAACAGCCACTTAGGGCGTGTTCACAAATAATAGTCATGACTAGTCTTGACAACTTAGCAGTTGCGTTCACAACGTTGTTGTGAGTAACTTTTGGTCACGAGCGAGACACCTTCTATATTTGCGTTCACACTGGGAATTTGCTCGTGAGCGGCTCACGAGCGAGAATATAGTCATGACCAAATTCTTCTGTGTGAACACGGCCTTAGCCAGCTTAACACAATTATGACACACACATTTTTTGAAAAATTGTGATGATACAACTACAAAAGAGAAACCAGCAGCATAAATGAACAAGATCATGCTTTCTGCAAACATGAATAATAAGCAGCACTACAAGTCCATTAGAGTAAAAAGTATCAACTTTTAAAGCATGCAAGATAAACAAAGCAAGTATTGAAGTTAAGATTTGAAAGCTTTTGTGAAAAAGATCATGCTTTTAAAAAATGTCAAGCAGACTATTGTACTATGTGATGCACTCATTTTTACACTGATAATCATAGAAAAACAAGAACATGCATGCAACATTTAAAACTATCAAGATGATTTGAAAACTTTTGTAAGGTCAGTTTTGGACCAAAATGCGTGACTTTGAACCAAAGGTCCAAAAACCCTTGTTCTTGGCCCAATACATTTTTAAACAACCTAACTAAATTTTGCAAAAATAAAAGTTGGACCTCTTATGCTTTTTAGAATCTAGGAATACATTTCTCAAATTTTTGATGTTTGACTAACTTTTTGAAATATTGCTAATACTAGGTCCAAATGTTGTTGTTTTTTTTGTCATTTTTGGCCTATTTTGGGCAATATTTTGAAAAGTAAATCAAAAAATTGACTGTACCCTAAAAAGTGAATTAGCTTATCCAACTACCATGGGCTGTGAATCTAACTTTACATTACCTTTGAGTTCATTTTTCTCCAGATCTTTCAACACCTGCACAAATGCCCAGCTACTCTCTGATAGCGGCCAACTTTTCCTTAGTACTTTGGCTTGGATGATGTACTTGTGAGGCTGAAAAAGAGGCACAATAAATCATTAGCATGGAGGCTAAAACTGCTCTATCGTATATGATGTTTACAAGACCTGTGATGATGATTTATAAAATTTTGTAGTCGATTTTCCTTAATAGTTTAGTTACGAAATAGTGAATAAGATGGTGGCGAGTGGTCTCCTAACCTACAAATGAACCCAAACAAAGAATGCAAACAACTTAAATTTCTTCATCATTCTAAATTTATTGCCGAAACTCTTATTGCGCAACTTTCTAGTCAGTAAAATTTTACAGGTTGTATGTTTCTTCCTACATATATCAGAGATGCCACTCATTGGTGTTCAAAAAATCTGAAATACTTCAAAGAACCAAAATTGCCTCTACCTTTGTACACGAAACAACCAATAAAAAATCTGAATTTAGGCATAAACCAATTGAAAAATTCTGAATTCAGTAACAACTGTCACTCAATGACCCCCTATTTTTTAAACTTCCTTGTCACTAAAACTACCTTTGTCAACTACCATTATCTTAATTTTATGAATCTTTTGCAAAATTTGTCAAAAATTGTCAAAAACTTGCAAAATGTCATTAATTTTTGCAAATTTTTGGCCATTTTAACATGAAAAGACCCTACTTTTTGGTGAATTTTGCCCAAAGACCCCCTATTTATTGCACTTTGTCACTGAAAGATCCCCTTTTTTACCCAATTTGTAACCAAAAGACCCCTACTTTCGAGGTGCTTGGTGGCACTCGTACGTCACTTCAATATGCGAGTACCCCCAAAAAAAAAAATGCATATGAGAC
>JXSR01S029373.1:16822-29124 GCA_000969725.1 Ophiothrix spiculata
TAGAAAAAATATAGCGCCGGGATGATAACATTTAGGAATAACAAATAAAACACTTTGCCTAGCAAGGATAGAGGACATTCGCTGCAAGTTTTGTGTAAGTAGCTAAATCTTTCTAATAATAAAATAAAGACATGATTTGTTGTATTTAAGTCAATAGGAATAGCATCACCTCTTTAGCAACAGAATAATCCTAAATTCAATTCAGCAATAGAAAAAATTACGTACGTATAGAATTGCAAAATAATGTAGCCTAAAAAGTTTACTACTTTTCGACCAATCTGATAAGACAATAATATGTGTTCTGTGCGAATAACGATATTTGAATACTGGTTGATGAGTTAGTTATTTAAAAGTCTGAAAGATCAATTGAGACTCATTTTTACAAAATTACAGCAGGTGCAAATTTACTTTGAAATCTGACGCTGCATTATTCACTTTAATTTAGGTCTCACTCATTCATCAAATCATATACTATAATACACGTTCCTGATCAACCGGCTTTCCTGATATCAGGCAACCTGATTTCTTCGAATATCCCAAAGACAGAAAACAGTCCGGAATTGTTTTCGCTTTAAAAATGCTACCAGCAATATTCATCTTCAGAACTTTGGTAAGGAATACGCAAATTTAACACATTTTGCACAAAACGAGAATATTGAGAATCTGTAATTCAAGATGGCAACCACCCTTTACCCGCGGACGTTTTGGCGGCCTACCATAACCCCACCTTGGGTGGTACAACCCCTTTTGTACAACCCATTTTGTATCAAAATAACCGCAAAGGATGCAAAAAAAAAATTACTCGAATATTATGAATCCTAAAAAAAAAAACACTAAAGCGTTTAAGTTTCATTTGACTTGTCATGATTGTGATATAATTTTAAGGCTATGGTGACATATTGTCAACATTATGTCTTTTTTAAAATATAAACACAACGAACATTTAGTTTTCATCATCATCATCCTTCGACTTCCGTCGCGATCCATGACACACACCTTTGCCAACTATCTTTAGTGCACATTGCACTTCCAAGATGATTGAAGTTCAAGCCAGCATCTCTACATATGATATCAGGGTACGTTAAAGGTCTGATTTAGTTTGATTACTGTAAATTAAACGTCGAATCGTTAAGACATACAGATTGATGAAACATTGATTGATAAAATATCATGCTATTTTCTTCACATTTTTGTGCCACAGTTCATTTAGTATAAAGCCTTTTTCGAAATAATTGTGATTCTATTGCTACTGAAGTACTGTTATCCATCATCAATCATTGCTCCATAACAAGCTGTGTATACTTAACGACTTTATCTCCTAAAACATCAAGTGATGCAGTGACTGTACTTTGTATCCAGCTCTTCTCTTATTGTCAAATTATCTATATCAACGAGACTTGTACAAAAGAGAGTTACTTTCAGACGCACGCTAAATTCAGAATTAACCAAGTCAGTCATACATTATGATTGCACTGCTTACTTGTTTTCCTTTGTACTCAGGTGTTGCAATGGCGGGAAAATTACTTTGATTGGTGTTTGTGTTCTACTGTTTGTCACATTGAATAGTTCATTATTGGAAACCTTATCCCCTGTTATTTGTATATACGTGAACTGTATTATTACCTTGTGTGTACATCTGAGTCTTCCAAAAGAATTTATTTGATTTGAATTTCGATATGCGTTTTGAAAGGACTGTAAGTTTAGATTGTTTTTAGAATTTTCAGCTATGTCATTTAAAGCTATTTTAAATTGACCTTTTAATGGAGAAAAAGTCCATTTAGTGCATTATTTTCCACTCTATATGTTAAACTTCAGAATTATTCTTAGAAAAATATGTAAAGAGTAAAGATGTCAAGATCAGATGAACCAAATATTTTATCTACCGTAATTGTCATTCGTATTTATTACTACGTCAAACGTGGCATTAACGCATTAATTTCCTACAACAAGAGATTTTTCGGATGACCGTAAATAGTTCAATCTTCTTTAAAAATTAAAAGAGAAATGGATATTTCGTGTTTATCTTGCACGTTATAAATCAACCGTTTAAACCACTTCAGTATTGAGTTTTAACCCTAAGGCAATACAACTGATCTCTGTAATAAATCTACCAATATATCCAAAACTTTATCGAAATTGCTCACTTGTATTTCAGTATTATGTAAAGCTTCTCAATTATGATACTAATACTGAGAAGAATTAAAGCCAGAGACAGGAAAATAGGGGAAGGACAAATCTTGAAGCAATACTGATATTCCATTGTTTATCTTAGACGTACATGGTTTACTTTCCAAGATGAGTATTAAAACCATTATCTTTATTTATTTCATTTTTGGTTATGCACACAGATCAAAGCAATATGTAAGATTTTCAAGTTGATTAACTTTTTGATTACTAATGCCCATCCTAAGTAATTGAAAATTAATCACTTGGTTTCTTATCTGAGTACAAACAAGTAAAACTCTATCAATAAACCTTTTAAATGGCGTCATCAATTTGGAATCAGACCGTGATTTAATGTATAGATCAAAAGCATATTCGGTTTGGTTCGGTTCAAAAGACATCTCAAAAATTGTGAAATATTTTTTAATAAAAAAAGGGGGGATTGAAAATACGCCACTTGCTCGATTCCACGGTTGAAATTTGATTTTGATCGTGATATTTTCATGCCTAACTTATTTCTATTCCTTGTAATATTACTCTTGATGAAAAAGGGTCTTAAATCTTCCCTACCTTAAAATCGTTATCATAATCGTTACTTCCACTGCCTTGTTTTCTACAACAACAATACCTGACAACTTCAGTTTTACGATTTAACAGTAGCAATCTTGATATAGAAACATTCAATTTAAAGTACAAAAATTGCGTCATTCATTAAACTCATGCTAAACAAAACATTCAATGTATCGATTAAATGTCGAAAACTAATACCAAAGTGTTTCATGTTAGTATGAAACCGTGAAAAAACAGTTTCCGGAAAGTAATATTCACATTCAGTACTTGCAACTAAATGTCACATTTGATCTAAAAAAATCGGTCTACTAAATATTACTATTCTCACTGGGTACAACGCGTTTGTGGGGAAGCAGGTGGCGCAGCGGTAATTCCCTCGCCTTGCACCAATGAGCCCATAGGACTGTCACGGGTTCAAACCCCGGTCTAGGCGCTGAATGTGCAATTGGTTGCCAGTCCAAACTTGCTTCCGCAGGTTTTTCTCCGGGCGCTCCGGTTTTCCTCCTGCACTAAAAACTGGCAAATAAATCTGACCATCTGACAGAGGACCCTCTGGAAAGCAGTGCTAGACACTGATGAGGCTATCCTCTATAAATATGTCATATTTATTTATTTATTTTTGTTTTAACAGGCGTAATTAGATGCTGTATGTTCATACAAGTCCTTAATTGTCCCTCTCCTGAATACCCCATCTCTGTCAAACATCCAAAAATCTTCGATCGCTATGGGCTCCTGAATAGAGCATCTAAGCAGGCAGTTGAGACTTTTCATTGCTTACCATAGGCTGTACAATGTTTTACCCATCTCATCTGCAATTAATTCATAAGTTCATAACAAGGTTCTCAAACCAATATTCATCTTTTTGTACATGCTTTTTGGATATACTTGTGTGTTTAAATATATCCTGAAATCAACATACTACTTTAACTTTCTTAAAAAAAAACCTGATTGAGCGGGTTTTTTTTTTTCATGTGTAGATTAAGTTTGCTATTTCTGTTCTATTTACTTGAGAGGTAAGCAACCTACTAATCTGATGATTGTTACACATCCTTCTTTTGCTATAACAAAAATATAGCTCCTGCCAAAATTAATTTCATAATTTCCTTTTGCACATGACTTGATGTCAAGTACACTAAAAATTTGACTCATACATTTCTACACGCAATGTAAAAAATATGAGTCAGGTGCAGGAGTGTTTCTTTATTCACCCAATAGCATTGTTTTATTCATTTTTGCATGGTGAGACAAGACAGATACAATGTTTAAAGCTCAGTAGAGATGTATTTAATTTCGAAAATATTAATTTTCAAACACTAGGACAGGATGGATTATTGTTAAACGTGGCGTAGCTTAAAATCAGTAACCTACAAAAATGTCAAAATCTCTAATGAATACTTGACAATCACACTACGATAAGTTGATTAGATATTATGTTTTATTTTCTTAAGGTAGAACGAATGCAATTAAAAAGAGCTTGTTGATGTCATTTAAAACAAATTATATTTCTATTTTTTTGCTTGCTTTTTTATTATTCACATACACTTACGTTAAAAACATTTTAAAATATTACACCAAAAGCCGGGTTGTTGTTTTATTCTAACCACTAAGGAGTGTGCGCTTGTTTCATTTTCTTGGAAATTAAATTTGTTGATTTTGTTAGCTTAACGTTATACATAAATCCTTTGCTTAGGTCATGATTCTAGATATGGGTCACATTTTGATTCAGTCTTAATTTGAGTGTCTTTTTTTCGGTGTATACCGTTGTGTGATTGGTAAGATACATATCAAATTTCAAGATACTATGTACCAAACAAAAGTTAAAACAAAACAGAGATGCTGATATTTTTTGAAATTTGTTTTTATCAATGACAAAAGAATAGCCCATCATCATTCTGCAATTTCACTTTTCCCACACATGACAAATTGTTGGTGTTTTAGGAACAGCAAGCCCATACAAACTTGCGATTATGATTATGTGTTAACAAAGAAATGTTAAAATTGTCCATCTTTGAATTTATGGTTACCGGTAACCATAAATTCCAGTTGGCAGCTAAATGACAGTGCTGCTTTGATTCAGCTTTATACTGGTGTAAAAGTAATATTAGTCCCCCTGAAATGGTAGTCCACCTTCCGTAGACCATAACGAAATAAAGCGTGGAACTAATATTGGGTGAGAGTTGTTAGACGTATATGTATATAACCGGGACAATAAGAGCGGGGGACTAATATTCCTACTACACCGGGTCAAATTTAATCCATTATAATTTAATATGAGCTCTATTTGTGGTGAAAAGTCAATATAAAAGATATACGTATCTAATGATTGTCAAAGAGTGTGGTATTAAAGAAACTATAGACAAGGAGTATAGACGTTCGGGAAGGGACACACAATGCGATACTATAAGCAAAACGGCTGGAATATGCTAATTCTTTAAAGATTTATGTTGCTTTCAGACTTTTAAATGTTTAGTAATGTAAAGCTGGTACACAATAATGATTCAGTAGACTATTTGTTAATTTTGGCAAATCATTGGCAATCCCTTAAATCTGATATAGCTTGGTATCTTTTCCAATAAATATGGACGAGAAGTTAGTCAAAGTGATTTATTTTAAATTTACCTTTGGCTATCATTAGTGCTTTCCATTGCAGGTTAAAGCTCTTGATACGCCCATGTTACAATATATCCGAAAATCAAAGTACTACTTAAAATTCTAATTCTAAGATCAGATTAACTATATCAAGTTTGCTATTGACTTGGGACTTGAGCAACCTCCTAATCTAATGATTGTAACACTACTTTGTTTTCAACAATAACAATACATCACCTGCCAATATTCATATCTGCAATAAGAGGTAAAATTTCCAATTACACATGTTTTAATATCAAATACACTAAACACTTAATTTATTTAACCCATAAATATAAACCGGGTGCACAATTATTTCTTCTTTTTTCATTTAAAAACAGTTTTTCATTCATTTTTATGATATCCAATTGCTTGTAAACTTGAATGAACCATTTAAATATTAATGTTCAAACATTTAATCCTTTTCAAAAACCTGTTCGGCAAGTAATATCCAAATTACTAAAAACTAAACATTGATGCCTTCTATCAAATCTTTCGCTTATAAGACAACATGCAGCTTAAATAGATTTACTTCATGACAATAATAACTACATTGATAAAAGATAAAATCTTAGAAGTTGCGTAGACTACTAAATGAAATATTGATATAAAAAGTTTGAAAACTATAACAGGATAAATGTAGTTGAACATATTTTGATATTGTACTTTAACAGATAATCATTATCTACTAAAATGTCTATATCTCTATATCTCATATGAATCCTTAACTTTACATTACAATGATTTAATTATATTTCATTTGATTTACTTAAGATAGATGAAACACGATCAATACAATACTGTTATATAGATTGAGCACTATGTATACATTACGATTAATTTTGTATTTATTTGGGACACAAATATTTGACCTAGTTTAACGATGAAACTTCAATGTAAATATTTTATATAATATAGCAAAAGATTTTAAGACAAATAGCCATACAATATTCATAGTTTGCTTAGAAGAGGCTTAACATCAACCAGGAGTGACACCGTACCACCAAGTATATATTTCATTTAAATAATGTGACTGTCCACCTGGTCAATTTATTGAGATTCGAGTATAAAATAACACTCATTTCGTACGGCAACCATGCAGAAGGGTAGTTATATTTCATAAGAATACGCTAAACTGAGAAAAAAGTACTAAGCAAGTACACTTAACTGAGAAATCTTGCTTAGTATTTTTTTACATCTCTGTTCGAAACATTTAAAGTGTTTAGGATCTGTTAACAGGGAAAATTAGTTTAGGGAGTTAGTATGAGCAGGCACTTTGGCTATGGGATGACCACTGCGAATTAAATAGCCTAGCCAATAAAAGTACCAAACGAGTATCTATTTCAACATTGGATTATGCTTTGATGATTAAATAATATTATTTATTATAGCAATATAAAATTACCGATTTGAAACCAAGTCTTAAATGTCAACAGATAATGGAATTTTATTTTGAAAATTAACTGTATGTTAAATTTGTATAAAGTGTAAATCTTACACTCATTTGATTAACTTAATTTCCAAATCCTTTACTGTGCATACCTGCAGCTTTTAACGTTTTGAATATAGCTCTTATTGGATTTTTATTACTTAGATTTTTAGTATTATTATATGTATCTATCAGTTATTGACTTTAAGTAAAGCAGGTGATTTTTTAAAGGTAGAACATCTAACAACGGTTTAGTTAGTTTAGTGAAGATAACATCGACTTTGGTATATGTGATTGGTCATTGCTCAGAATGCATCGGCAATAGGTTGGTACTTAGCCTGATATATCTTTAAGTTTCTATAGGTTAATCTCACACTATTGCCCTCCTAGTCTTTAGACTAATACCAGTTTGGTAACTTTAGTTATAGACTTTTAGGGTGCAAGACTCTAACCATATTTTTCAATTTTCTCAAATGTACCAACTTTTCAAATTTTTAACATTCATTTTTCCATATATGCTTCTAATAGAGCAACGACCTTCAATTTGAAACAGGCTTGAATCAATTTAGACGCTACACATTAGACTAATGAAAAGTTATGTTCTAAGCGGATGAGCTTTGAAAAATAACACTATTTACGTCTTAATAGTTAAACGAAACATGAAGCTCTTATGAAAAGACAAGTACAGACAGATTATCGTAAAGTACATCCACTTGAATGTTGTATCATCCTAATGGAATACCCTTCATATAGTGCTTGCTTAATGGCAAGTATCTTGATTAAATTGCTTGATGATCTACGTTTTATATCAACTCGTACTTTTATTATACCTTAAACTTGTCAAATTCCAAATTTGTATTTGTCTTCTTTACTGGCTAAAATGATTTATCCATGAAATACTAATCCCATGGTATTTCACGAGTATTTTTATGTTTTAGTTGTAACTTCATTTTAATTTAAATCAAGAACTGGGTTTCTTTCTGTAATCTAAAATACGCTCAAAATCCCCGTGTTAAGGAACGCTGGGGTACGCCAATTGTGGTGATTGTTTTGATCAAGTAACTCTTGTCGTTAAATACACACCTTAGGATTATGCTAGATTATTGAAGTAATAAAATCAGTTTCTTTTACTTGATGTATTTATTTGAAAAAGTAATTTTGAAAATTACACTATGATAATTTAATTAGAAGTCGTTTAAATTGATTAAGATAGATAGATATAGCAAGAGTAGAATACTGGTGATGTTATCAAGTAGACAGGGTTTGATATTTTTCCGCATGAACAATTGCTATAGACTTAGAGGCTCGTATTAATATTTCAATTTACAAACATGTACATTTTAGTCAAAAGCAGTTTTAAACTTTACCCAAAACGCCGCGGTAAGGTGTTATCACTAATAATAATAATTGTTATTTTATCACTACTTGTAATACATTAATATGTTGACGTAGTGACATCATCAAATGAATAGTGAAATGAGAGCTGTGTTCGATTCAAACCTAATTTGCAACTGTGCCTGGCAATTTGCAAAGTGAATCCTAAACAAATACAAACAAAAAGTGCCGACAGTTTTAAATAGTATTTCTCAATGACAAATGAATACTATTCCTCTAACTTGATTTATTTTTAGTAACTTATAAACGAATATAAAGCTGAAGTGATTTACTTCAAATTTACCTGAAGCAATCATTTTAATGTATTCTTCCCCGAGTTAAAGCATATGGTAAACCTCCTCTGCAATGTATACTGGAATCGAATGCAAGTTTTGCACTTTTCAATGATGTGCAGATCGTTCGCTAGATTACGTTTGTGATTCTTTTGGGACACAAGCAACATAGTTAGTCTAACCATGATACCGTCTACATTTTTATAATTGTCTACATAGAGCAAAAGATTATGCGATGCTTTGGTTAGGTAAAGTATTAAAAGCTATATTTATAGTTTGCAAAAAGGAGACTTTAAATTTGCCAGGAGTGAATATTGTACAATAACAAAATGGTATAAACGGAAAGAGATGATTTTAAAAAAAAGTCCAACAATTCAATCGAATTAAAGTAGCAGAAGGAAAAGGACCTTAAACTCAAATCATTCTAGAATATTGTACTAGACGATATGCATTATTAGTAGTACTAATGAAAGTATACGTTCTAAGCGGATGAGCTTTGAAAAATAATAACGTAACATAGTACTCGAATGAAAGTTCATTAGTGCTGGTAGATGAACATACTGAGAGGTTAACATCAAGGCCATTTACATCAAAAAGAAGAAACCTACACTTAACCGTGACCAAGGATTGGAACTGACGTCCCTCTATAATGGACTGTTCTGATTGGCGTCATCATAGGTCAGAAATGCTCATCTATCCTCAAAACATCACACAATTTCTTCTGATGAGATGCTACATGTCGAAATATCAAAAAGGTATGTTTTATAATTTGTGCTGTAAGCCTGTTTAAACCTCTCAGTAAATAACATAGTAGCATTATAATTTATCGTGAAAGTCACATACAGCATTTAATATAGTTATTTAATTCCTTTTTATTAAGCTATTTGGCACAGTTATAGATTAAACAATGCTTTACTATATGATGCTATATTGCAAGATTTTTTTTCATTTAACTATTCAATGATCTACTTTTAAGTACTCATCATGTAACTCGATTTTCCATTTCACTCCTTTACTTGATAAAATGGTTCCTCTAGAAAATAAGTGTTATTCCCAAGATACTATATGAGTAGTGATATGTTTTACGTGTAACTGCAATCAATTGAAGTGTAGAACTGAGTGTACGATTTGGATTCAAACCATCTTGCTCAAACCTTATTGTAATACGGGACGCTGGGGATTTAAGACACTGATTTTGGAGATTGCATTGAAGATATTAGTCTATAATGCATTTATTAATAATATGAGATATAGTTCAGCCGTAAACCTATCGGAGTCTTTAATTTAGATAGGCACGCGTGCGGTCTGTCACCTTAGTATGATTCTGGTAAATTTTCAATTAATATACTAGTAGTACCTTTGTAGATTAGTACGATATCTTTACATGCATGAAACGTGCAATCTCCAAATGCCAAAATAAGTTCAACATCAAATGATCTACATTTTAGTGATTATATCTTTTGTAGAAGATGATCCATTAAGGGGAATTGATTAAGAGAAAGCCGTATCTTAGATGCACGGTTTGATTAATACCAAATTTAATTAAACTGGAAGTGATAGCATCGCAGATAGGCTGCAGGAAAATATGTCCGCATTATTTAAGCGACTACTTTGCTTTTGTTATGGTACCTTGCAGTGCAAACGTGTTGTGGTAACCATTGTTATAACATTTTTGAAAACAACAAGGATAATATTAAAGTTTTACAATAAGAGTGACTTTACGTAAAGGTGTTTTAACAAACCGTTGTAGTAAATTTAATTTGAGCAAGAAAGCCCAAGAGATTAAGTTGATTTTGAATGAGTGGGCCAAACAAACGATAAGCTTTAAACATTAGATAAAAGGTGAAAAGAAAACAATCTAGGCTAGGCTCTTTAAACTTAATAATTTGTCCTACTTCCACGCTATAAATACCTGTAAGCTCAAAGAACTCACAAACAATATACACATTATTTTCTGCTGCCTATCTGCGATGCTATTGCTTCAAGTTTAACATTGATTGCAATGTTAAAAATAACCTTCCGGCATCTTCCAAGACTTTTTAATGCTAATAATGATAAAAAATCAGAATCAGTATTAGAACCCAGAATCAGAATATTCGTGTTTACTGGGTGATAAATTCGTTTTCCGTTATTTGTTCTCATGCAATACGAAAAATATTGATGTCTTGAGTTAGAAACTTCTAGTACTGTAGTAGAGGATTATAGTCAGTCATTACTCATATGCTCAAGATTTTAAGGTCTTTAATCTTTCAATTACGGAAAACAAAATAAATTAACGTCTTAGAAAAGTAGAGCTTCAAGTGGCACGCATATATGTATTTATCATTGTGGCTTAGAGTACTTGAAAATCCTTACTCTTCGGTATTGCATAATCATAAGTAAAACATTATTCATTGATATATGTGTAGTTTAAAAACCAGTTTCAGACAGTTTTAAAAATAAAACGAAACCAAAGGTATCTTTAATTTATTTAGAAAATCAAAATAACACATTCATTTCGTTAGCGTTTATTACTAATCCGCCTTCATAGGTTATTTTGCACCAAACATTTAAAGGGACTGCCCTAGGTTCTTCCCACTACTTTTACCTACACATGTTTATCAAAATGTTTATATTGATATAACCTACCAGTAGTTTTCCTTGATTTTGAGGAATGTAGGAGAAAATGACACAAAAAGACGCAAAAACTGAAGTAAAAACAGTATTTCTAGTTTCAGGTCTTATGAATATCTTGTTTCTACACCTGCAATGGGCACACAAATTATTTTTGATGAAGTTGTTTCTCTCGTAATACGTATTGAATTACCTCGGCTTTGTTTGGAATTTATCTGGAAAATCCATTGGAGGTAGTACCGTAAAATTACAAAGATAGTCACATAATGATATACTGCAAATTACTTCCCTCTGAATTTAAGCCATTTCTGTGATTTTTTTGGATTTTAGACTTTATTTAGAGCATTTCCAAAAGTTTTTGATTTTAAGTAGAAGCTAGGGTAGTCCCTTTAAATTAATTAAATCAGACCAACTATAATGCTGAGAATCTCCTCCTCCTCAAGTGTTTCAAGGGTATTAACAGTAATCTTTATTATATGGAGCGTAAAAGATTATGGAAACGATTTTTTACTGTTGCTCTTTAAAAAAAGATCTATTAATATATTCAAATACTTGAAAGATGGGAACTATTATTTGAAATAACAAAAACGCCCTTTTAAGTAATAATTCACAAATTAAAAAGCAAGTCAATAAAATCATATAATTTTCTGTTAAAGATTAAGTACCATATTAAACAAATATGACTTCAATTACAAAGAAAAGTATACAATTAAGATAACTGAACCTTTTCAATTAATTAAATCAGAGCAATTATAATGCTGCGAATCTCCTTCTCCTCAAGTGTTTCAAGGGTATGAATAACAACCTATGTTATAATGAGCATGTTGAGGGATACTAAGAAACATATAACATGGGCTGTAGCATCACCTTCAATGTTTCATGGCGATGCTCTTACATTAAAATGTGACTGCTCATCTCAAACCCGCCGTAAACGCAGCTACTAATTTTTAACTTTTCTAAATATATATACTCTTCAAAATGAGTTTGGAAGTTTCAACTGCCTATATTTCATATACAGACTCCAAAAAAAGTATCGCCTCACCTCGAAAAAATGGCTCGTACGCAAATATGGAACTCGCAAACGTAATTTGAAGATTATGCGTACAAGCGCTGGAATTTCAGCTTTCTTTTCACACCTTATTTCTGACAATTGACTGAAAAAAATAAAAAATTTAACTTTGAAACCCTTCGAGGTCAATTAAAAAAGTTGCAAATTTTATTTTTCACACAGT
>JXSR01S029375.1:0-27190 GCA_000969725.1 Ophiothrix spiculata
TACAGTAGGTAAAGAATTGCAATTGTCTCCAATATTCCTCAAAATCATGGAAAACCACTTGTAGGTTATATTACTATAAGCATGTTCTATCGATTCAAGTGAAAAAATATGCAGGTAAAAAATTAGTGGGAAGAATCTAGGCCAGTCCCTGTAACTGACAAAACAAGAACACACCATGTATATTTGTTAAATTATATTTCTTTTTCATTTCTTTTATTTCTTAAAATTTATATTATTGTATACAAAATCAGAAGACACGCCTACTTGTATGGGTAGAATATAACTTGTAACTAAGAAAACTTTACTTCAGTTGGCACATCAGCACAAAGAAACATACATTTACCAAACGTGTTGGAAGACGGCTACTACCAATATGAATTTGAATCTCTGTTTTCTTTTACTGTGGTGTTTGCAGCTGGGCCCCGTTGCCTCTGCTCCAATCCAGAAAGTGATCACAAATCATTGTGATGGTCAGGAATGTGAGATTAATGTCCAGTACAAAGATAATGCACGTGACATCAACCTACAGACCAAAAGTAATGACTCTGTTGTATCAGCACTCCTGGATATCACAATTCCACGTGATGAGAACCCTGAGAATGATTTAATTAGTTTGATGGGAAAAGTTGTGCAAATGCTATCATCCATGATGCAAGCTCAACAGGACAACCAACAACAACTTGAAGACATGATTCAACAGTTGGACATGGAACCAAGTCCTACACCTGAACTCTTGGACTATCTTACAACAAGTCCTGAACAAGAAATTGGGACAACTCAAGAACCCGTTATTACGACAACTCGACAACCTGTAATAACAACTCAGGTACCAATGTCGGACTGTGTCAATGCACCATCATCAGGACAGTACAGTATATCCCCTGTCAATGCTGGGACTAATCCATTCTAGGTTGTCTGTGACATGGACACAACTTCAGGAGGATGGATTGTGATCCAGCGTAGATTTGATGGCTCCGTGGACTTTGAACTCAATTGGGTAGATTATGAAAATGGCTTTGGCTCTTTAGATGGAGAGTTTTGGCTTGGACTGAGTAAAATGCACTCTATCACAAGTCATGGGACATGGAAACTGAGATTTGACCTGGAAGACTTTGATGGAAATCAAGCTTATGCTGAATATGGTTTTTTCCAAGTTGGAGACAGTGCTTCAAATTATCAACTCACAATTACATCATACTCTGGTAATGCAGGAGATGCAATGATATCAGATCATAGCTTGAATGGGATGCCGTTTAGTACTAAAGATCGTGACAATGATGCAACTTCTACTAGGGACTGTGTAAGCGTACACGACAATAATGCTTGGTGGCACAATAATTGTGCCTACGCAGGTTTAAATGGGATTTATAATTCAAATTCCGGCATGAGTTGGTATCAATGGAAGGATCGTTATGAAGGACTTAAGAAAACTGAGATGAAGATCATATGTGTAGATTGAGCAATCATTACAGACAAACAATCAAAAATATTTTGAATATATATATATCCGTACTGTTAAGTATGAAACGTACCAACATGATTATGTGTCAAAAAACAACCAAGCCTTCGAAGCAAAGTGTACACTTTACATTTCAAATTGTGATTTCTTGCTCATGCATAATGAATTGAAATTGAAATTCCAGTGATTTTATTATACTGTAAACAACTGTTTTCTAGGCGGTGCACTTAATTAGTGGGAGTAGAGTTTTACCAATTATTGTGCATTGTGTATACTACCCAATGTGGAAAATGAAAATTTAGATCGAAATTTCAAATTTTTGGTCGATATTTAGCTGAGATTGCATATTTGTGGGTTGCTCTGGTAAAATGAGCAGAAAGTCGCGAATGAAGATTTTGAATAAATGGCTTCTAAAGTAAAAATATGATGAAAAGGTTGAATTTTCGTTTTTTGAAATAACACACATGCATAAGTGTTTATCTATATCTCAACTTTCGAAAGTCAATTATGCCGGGAATTAAGCGCAATTAATCACGGTAAATTGATCACATTTTGCTATTGTTATCAGTAATCTTTAAATCGATTTGCAGCTAATTTTTATAACATGATTATTAGTGGACTGCCTTGTATTTTCATTTCTAAATGGAGAATTGAGAAAGAAAGTGCAACATATTATATATTATTCGAAAGCTGAGATTATAGAGAATTAGAAAATGTCATAAACTCAATTTTGAAATTTGCGACTTTCCAACAATATTGAATGATAAATGAGGGGTGCTCTGGCAAAATGTGCGTGTCAAGGTCATAATTTGCCAAAATTTATTTTTTGACAGATTCACAATCTTTGTGCTTACTACAAAATACCAGCAAAGTTTCATTTCAAGAAAATGATAGGAAATGTGAAATAAATCTGCACATTTTTAAGACAATCAACAGAATATATAGGGCTTACTGATCTTTTTAAAAATGCATTTATCTCAGTTATATGTTTTACTCTAAATCGTGTGAAGTTCATTAAGGGGTCATTTTAATCCTTAAAACATGGTCTTTTACAAATAATTAAAAAAGTGAAAATGACAAGAGGTGGCATTTACTGCTTGTTTGGGATGGACGGTCACATATATAGAAAAATCGATTACCAAGAAAATATTTACTATATGGTTGTTTTTTTTGTTCATGTGAAGAATAGACTAATACATAATTTAATACTTTTATACTAATATTTTTCTACTAAAGACTTTGTACATATGGTAAAGTGACTCATTAACAACACAATTTATGAATAAATTTCAAATTTACAGAATTTATGTATTAATACTACTTTTAAGTAGTAGTAAATGAATGGATATGCCTTATAAATGAAAACACACTTTGTTTCCAAATTTACACTTTGGTTACATTTATTTTCAAATTAATGCAAACTTTATATACCCTGTACATTGTGACTAGATTTTGCATAAAGAATAATTCAAATGTAAACATATTTCAGCTTTCAATGTATGCTACATTATTGTAAACTTTCAATAAGCTTACATTTAAATAAAGTACATTTGAATGAATAACTTTGTCCTGCATGTAATTATTTCAACATTAAACTATTAACTCTTATGAAAAAAAATAAAGCTCTTGAGCTTATTATTACGAGCACAATACTAGCATGTTACAAGCTCGTAATTGAAAACTCATATTTGGTCATAATTACGGGCTTTGGGCATGTAAATTACAACCTCAAGGCTCGTTTTAATTATGAGTGCGTATTTGAAACATGACACGCTCATATTTGAAACAAACCGCGCTTGTTCAGTCTGGGCCACTCGCCCTATTCAGAGGGTTGAGCTTGGACAAATATTTCTTGAAAGACTGTACTGGGCAACTATCCCAACCTGTAGCATACAATTGTCCACCATCAATTCGAAATTTCATGTCATTTTCTCTGATCTTTTTCGTCATTTCGTCCTTTGTTTGGTATACGTATCGCCTCCCCTGTAACATACATTCGTCCGCCATCTATTCGAGATTTCATGGAATGGAATTTTCTCTGATCTTTTTGGTCATTTCATCCTTTGCTTGGTATATGTATCGCTTCCCCCTGCGATAGCTTATTGCGAAATGGTCTTTTTCTAACTTTCTCAAATTCTCTCTACCTCTTCTACAAATGTAGAGCATTAACTCAAAAAATACGTAATTCTGCAAGCCATATGGTGTATTCTGATCAAAAGCATTAGATTTATACAATTTAACAATGTCATTTTCATCAATGGGTGCATGTGTAACCATATCCCTCACGTTTCAAATTGGCTGTCTTTGCAGCAAAGGTTAGATTATAGCCTGAAAAAAAAAACACTAGTTCTTTCAATATGTCTATTACTTGTCCACATTTTCTCAAATGATGATTAATTGCAGACCTGATGTTAATCAACAAACCAATTTTACCAATCTTTGCGTTGTACTTTGACATAAAATGTCTTCAATATTTCTGCGAGCTGCTCTTTTGTATATTCTTCGAAGTTCGTATCCAATGCTTTGTTCTCAAAATACGACCGAAATATTTTCAATCCGAAAGCCGTATTTTTCTGCGTATGAGCACTATCCTTAACACTGATTAAATCCTGCAACTCTTTCTCATTTATAGTAGCAAACTTTCAAGAATTCACCATTTTTACATCATTTTATTAAGCTTAGGGTGTTTGGTCCACGCGTACTGGTACGCACTTGTTTTGATTCCGCAAGTTCAGCAACACGCATGCCCAGTATATGCAGAATAGTGTTTTGAAGCCAAAAAATGTTGCATTTTCTCATTTTTCGTGAAAAATAGATCGGTGACTTTTTATTTTGTTAATTGAAAGAACATACTTTTGTGCAAATTTTATGAAAAAATTGACACAAAATTTCAGTGGGAAGTTTTTGAATCTACACTAATTAACACCCATCTGAGACCTCACCCTATTGTTTTTTCACTCCATTATTTTGTAGGAATGCAAGTGTTACACAATAACTCTCCATTTGTGAATTTACACGAATGGAGAGTGATTTAGGAATGGAGAGTTACAGGGCTGTGATTGACATTTTTTTTAAATATTGGAAGAATGTAATAGAGCGAAGCGAGCAATGTGAGCCAAGTGTCTTCATGGCCGGGGTCCAAGCCAGAGGGTTTCTACACATTAAATATTGTAGGAACCATCATTTCAGAGGCAGTTTCAGATTAACATACCTTATCATGATTTTTTCCAGTTTGTGTGATCAGTTTTTCTCGCAATTTACTCATGAAAAAATCCAGGGATATGTTACAAAAAGTCTGGAAATCAATACAAATCTGGGCAAATCACACCCCTGGAGTTATTGTTAGTAATTTAACAATGGTGTATAAACATGGTAAAAGTGTGAAAACTCGAAACACAATAATATGCAATCAATCAATGAACTTGGCTAAATGGCATGAATGGGGAATATGTATTATCAAACATGTTAGAGTGGTTCATATTATGAAACACTAATTCTATTATAGTCGATCCAAATTAAATAGACCATGTTTTTTGGATTTTTTCAGTAAATATAAAACTTCAAAAAAAGTCATGAAAGAAAAGTTTGCCTTCTCTTGACCCAACAAGATTTATAGATTTTAGAGTATACATATACTCCAAAATGGTCAAATCTTTACAAATTGGTCAATTTTAGCCTCGCTTTGGTATGATCTGTTGTGACATCGGAAACCACTATAGATGTAAACTTTTGGAAACTTCCACTAACGATTTTTGTAGGTAGATGGTTAGAGTTGATGAGTTTGAATTTTGCACTTGGCTACACGTAAGCTATTAAATGCTCAATATTCTTAATGATGTCTCCAGATGGGGGCACTCACTATCTAAAGTGACAGGATGTGAGATAAAAAGTAGGAGTCATCCAGTTCAAATTTACGCACAAAAATAGGGGGTCATTTGGTAACATAAATAAAAGTGGGATCAACCAGGTTTAAAAATGCGGGTCACTGAGGTAATCAATGCAAAGTTGAAATACCCAAATGGCCATAGGCCTAAATAAAATGAGAAGAAAAAGTTAGTTCAGAACAACAATACAACACGTTTTAAACTCATTACAAAGGTCTTGCATTAAAAAAATCTGATAATCAATATTATTTATGCTATGGACCTGTCAACCCTCCGTTTTCAGAAATGGTTTCTGCTCTGTAACTCAGCAACGGATAATCAAATATTAAATCTAAATAAAATTATCGGCCATTCTCACGAAAATGACGCCAGTAGCGATATTTCGTTCTTTTGTCTGAAAATTTCTGTGTTTTGATTAAAATAAGTAAACATGCTCATATTCCGGTAGTACTTGGTGAGCTCTACGTGGACATATATAGTTTTTCATACTTTGTTTACCGTTATCTTGGTCATTTTGCTTCAAGAAGACACCAAATTAGGCAAAAATGGCATGTCTCAGCACAAGGCAACTATTTTATAGTGATAGATACATCTTAAAAAATTATTTTCTTTTTCATACCTGTGTGATTTATTTCTCCAAAAGCATCAATAATATCAGATAATTATCATTTTTTAAAGTTGGACTGCCCGTAAGTCACAAGAAACAAGTATAAGGTTTCTGCGAAATCAATGTATATTACGTTATCCATGTAGTATCTCGATTCCTAAGATCATACTGAACGGTGACCATAAAACTTTTTGCGTAACTTGAAGGCTAACATATGTGTACATTTGTAAATCATAACATTAAAAATGTTTGGTCGTAAGTGTGGCTTTTAAAAACAATTATATTCCAAAATTTATTGCGTCCGTTTTAAGCATGTATATTACGTTATCACCAAATCTAAATTATGCAAGAATGTAGACAACTTTTATACACATCAGGCCATAGGCACACATCCCCTGATCATGTTTAGCCATAATAACCAGCATTAATTATATGTGACCATCTTAATTTTAGTGATGGAGAAACATCAAAATGTATATTATGTTATGTATATTACATTATCCAATGCAAGAACAAAAATTATGAAGATCCTTGAATTTATTTCTTATGTCAATTTTAGGCTTCTATGAGTTATGAAACTTCATTTTTTCGATTTTTCCAACTCAAGTGGAGTCATTTTTGTGAGAATGGGCCGTTATACACTTCTAGAAGTGGGTTTGCATACTGAACATGATGGTGAGGTCATTTTTGGACTAAAATGTGTAATTTTAGCCCACATTTCTAAAATTATCTTGTTTTTGACCCAATATTTTACTGGGAAGCAACAAGTCCATGTCCACCAAATTTGACAATTATTGTACAAAAGGATCCACAAAAATACCCGAAAGGTATACAAAAAAAGAACCTGAAAGGCACCCAAATACCTGCTTTAAGGTCATGTTTCGACAAAATGCTATACCAAATGCTTGTAAAACTACTGAAAACATTTTTTGTTTGTTTGTTTGTTTTTTGCTTGTCACGTTTTGAAAACCACTGAGATTAGTTTGGGGTCGACCTAAATGGAAATTTTTTCCTCTATAAGGTTCACTTTTTAGAACCTATAAAGCAATATCTTTTTATAAACAAAAAATTTTGGGCCCAATTTTTGTATTGAAAAATGCGTTCCTAGATATTGTTTTCTAGATTGTAAAAAGTAAAGTAGTTCATAATTTTACCAAACAAAAATTGGTTATCTTTCTTGTAAAATTTTGGGCAAACATGATTTCAGGACCTTTTTAGACCTTGTTTGGACGTTTGGCCCAAAATTTCAGATTATGCATATGATAAATGAATAATGAATATGTATGCTTACGTTAATAAGTACGATAATCCTGACTTTTCCCCATTATTCATTTGTTGTTGTTATTTTTGATATATTTTCTTTTCTTTAACTTAAGTAGAGAGCATAGTGCAGTGGCATAGATAAATCCTAAATGTATATATGTAGACCTAATGTTATAATATGACCCAATTATGTCAATGTTATTATCCTTATCATAATGTCACTTTTGCCACATTTCCCATAGACCCCTGTACTAATTTTTCCCAAAAAGCTCAAAAATGCTATTTTTAAACTGACTCCCATGCAAAAAAGTACTCTTATTGGTGAACCCCCATTTTTTAAAAAATTGGTTCTACATCGATAAAATATTATTCATGCCGATTTTTACCAGAAAATTTCAGTCAGATCTATCATGGACCAGACACCGTAAACCCAGCTGAGCAAAATATTAATAACCCCTCAATGACATGACATGACCCAATATGCGAAATCGTCTGCTTCCTGCATTTACTAGCCTCAATCCTTAAAAATCCAGGTGGCGCTATTACACCGTTTCGTTCAGTGAACACAGCGGGCAAGATGATCGGGTATGTGAATTTAAGGTCCAAAGTGGTGGAAATATTTAGATCCCATGAGAGTCCAAGGTTTGAGGGATTGTAAATATTGATGAAAAGTGTTGTTTTTATTGGTTTCTCAACTTGTGTATATTGATATATATATAGGGCGGAAGACTCTAAAAGCATAATAATGAAACAAAATCGGACACTTTTGAAATTTTGGACTCCCATAAGGCCAAATCTGTGACCCCTGACATGACCTTTCACATTTTTTACTATAATTCGAGAACCATATTTCAGACATTAAGTAAAAGGACACTTTTCTGCTTCCTCATGATGAGAGAAACATGTTGGTATAGTTTTTAACAAGATTTGACCAATTTTGAAATTTCACCCCTTGTATTGCATGGCAGCCATTTTGTTTTATGCAAATTAACCAACTTTGACAAGCTTATATTTTCCTACAATCTGAATGTGTCTTTTGGGAGGTCATTAATTTCAACCAAAAAATCTTGTGTTGCAATTTTGTCTACCTCAAATCAACAGATTTACTAGCCTAATTTGTCAAAATCTTGGAAGTTATTAGGGTTTGCATAAATTTAAAGGGTTTGTAAGATTGAAAACAGTTGAATTGGACGAATGGATAAGGTACACTTAAGACAACCAAACTTCACCATTGCATCATGAAAATAAAAATATTCGTTTATAGCTATGTAAATAATTGCCAAACTTTACAAAACAAAACATACCAGAGCTAATAGAAAACAGTCTACCAAAGACTACACAAATCTGCCATCACCAATCGTATTGCACAACACATTCATGTCATAGTTATAACTGCGTATTACTTGACGCGAGTGAAATTGTACAACAATAATGCACCGCGTGCTGAAGTTGAAGTTATCCACACTCACGAGGCGCAGCCGAGTGAGTTGGACAACTTCAACTTCAGCACAAGATTCATTATTTTTGTACAATTTCACGAGCGCCAAGTAAAGAGCAGTTAATAATCTATTTCATACACGAATGATTAGAATATAATTTAAAAAAAATTAAACGACATTATTATTGAAAAATGTGTTTCCTATTTCAATAAAACATAAGAAAATACAACCATCCATCATCCCATGTTATTCATTGTAATTTAGATTTACCTTTCTCTTAAAATGAAACTTGCCATATAAGCGCGAGTATATTACGCGTACGCGTACATGGTATTGTACAACGCACCACGCAATACGCAGCGTGCAACTAGACGAGATTAATGAATGCGTATAAGTTACAAACTGTCCAATTAGATTTACGATTTCAGCGCGTAATTGTGTAACGCGTAACGCAGAGTGTATGAAACTTTGATAATGCATTCATTCTTGACAAGGACCCGAACATTGTTATGGGGAAGATAAGAGAACCTATCCAAATATGATGTAGGGGGCGCAAACCAAGAACCGTGATGATGACAATTATGATCACTTTACTGAGGAGATCCCAAGGAGTGACAACAACAAACTTCGTGGGAAAACCAGTGGAGTGTATCACTTGTGATCAAGCCTTCCGTCGGAAAGGCGAAAGCTAAAGTGCCTTGGGTGTTTTACTGGATTTGGCAAATATATTATTAATAAAATACAACTGTTTCTGATTATTTCATTTTCAAGCTTGGACTGGTTGTTGTCATGAGGTGGGTACCCAAAAAAGGTGCCGGTGTTATATTTTTTCGGACGGCCATTCACAAAATTTACTGTATCATTGCAACCCCTTGCCATAATAAGCTAATTTATAGCTCATTTCAAAGCGAAAACTTCAAGGTTTGTATGGTTAAAGGTTTGGTTTAAATAGGTTCTTTATACTCTTGAAAAGACAATGGGTTGAACTTGGAAGAGTCAGGATGACGGAGCAGGCTGATGCGGTACATGTTAAAGTATAGGGAATACTGATTTTTCGAGTTAAATATTTCTAGAATTTGTTGTATCTTTGCATTCCTTTGTCTTAATAAGCTTAATTATGGATCATATTAATGCTAACACTTACAGAATTATTTGGTGAAAGTGTAGTTTGAGTAGGTTCTATACTTTAGAATCAACAATGATTTGAACTTGAAAGAGTCTTGAGTGTCAAAAAGTAATGCGATGCATTGAATTGAGAAAGTCAAATTTAATTCTACATCCATTTAATTTAGAATTAAATTAATACTTCATTTTCTAAAGTTAAAATATCTAAAGTATCTGGGATGCTGCAGAGGCTAAGGGAATACATGAATTTTAAAGGTTGTATACTTTGGAAATAGCAATGGATTGATCTTCAGAGTCTGTCATAGCCTGTAGCAAGCGAATGCGCCGCATTGCAAAACATACAAGTTTTAGCACTTGAAAAAATTAAAATTGATTTTGTAATTCTGTGCAGTTATTATTGGATTTTTCTTTGAATTGAAGAATCAAAGAAAGGCAGCATTTATAAACTGTCTACCAAGCAGTCATATATTCACAAAGATACTGTCCTTCGCATTGGTGTTGACTTTAATGAATTGGGCGATGGACTGTATTGCTTAGATCAGCTTGGGCATAATGAGATTATGCTCTCTTTGTTTTAAATTAATGAGAGGGTAAAACATGATTTTATTAAATAATTTGTTTTACAGCATGAGAAACAAAAAGGTCTCATTCAATGGCCTTATAGGTTCTTCATCAAGAAAAAATCTCAAACCAAAAAAGTTGGATTTGCTATTTTGATCACAAAGAGTATTCATTTAGCAATATGCACAGCAGAGATTCTTAAGGCTAGTTAAGAAAATTAATTACTACTAATTTGTGCAAAAATATCATATTGAACTTGTTTATTAACAATTGCATTGTTTTTGATCGTTCATATGAATAAATGTAACCTTAGTTGCCCATTTTCAGATATCATATCAGCTAAAATGATAATTTCCGATTTTTAAAACATTGAAAATATGCTAATTAATTGACGGTAATTAACGCCAAAACCAACATAAGACTGATTTAAGTTTAATGTATCAAAGTAACTACTAGCATGTCAAGAACATATCCTGAAAAAATGAACTTGATACCACGTACCATAGTGAATTGCCACTTGTTTGTGTAAAAAAGGTTGATTTTGAGAAAAACACGTTTGAAGTTTAAGATTTACATTGCTGTCTATGGGGTAATTAACTACTAATTAGCTAATTATGCAAAAATTATAATGGTGTTGGACTTAAAAGTTGGTTTTCTTGAAAGAGGGCAACAATACCTACAACATATGTGAAAATAGTTTTTTTTTACCAAATTTACCATGTAACGCATTTTAGGACCACCTTATGACATGCGACCGACTACTTAGTTGTAAATACTGTCGGGCCTTGAAAATAATTGGAAAATGACACAATTACACATTTTTCTTTAAGAATGCAAATAAATTCGCATGAAAGTTAAGGATTTGTAACATATGTAAGTCATTATTCTTATTAGCTTAAATTCTGAATTTTGATAAAAGTGACCCGGGATGAAGCTTTTGATCATGAATGAAATGCCCATTTAATTAGTATCATAACAGTAGTAAAAGGTTATAGCCACCTGCTCTGCAGCTAAGTGATGGTGATATTTTGGACATGTTTATTTTCTGGAAATAACAAATTGACATGAAAGCACTCACCTGCATGGCTAATCTCTGAAGCTTAGCTTGTTCTTGAACTTCTTTAATGTCATCAACAGCCAAACCAACCTAGACATGGAAGGAAAATCATGTGAACAAACAATAAGACAGGCCTGTAATAAGACATGAATCACCATGCAATATATTTATGAAATCCTTGCATTACAAAAAAAAAAAAAATCCTACTAGAAATGTACCTATTAATGTAAATTTATGAGGTGTTTGATAATTTGTACTGCAATGCCATATTGGTCAACCTGACCACTTTTTCTACCCCAGGCTGAAGGTATTTTAGCTTTAAATTGACTACAAAAGTAAATTCAAAATTATTTGTTGGAAATATTCTATATAATTCAATTAGACTTCAGCATGATACATCTGTATGAACTGTACACATCGCCTGGAAAGGTGTTTTTGAAGGTAAGAAGCAGTGAGGATAGTTATATTTCAGTTTTATTTAGGGTGTCTGGGGGGACATCCTGCGCCTGAGTTGACAGTAATTATAAGAGCATCCCCAGATGCTCTATGGCATGAAAAGGTTAAGGTTTGTTCTGGGTCATTTCCACTATTTGCAACAATGGCAACCGACAGGATCCGGCGGTTTAGGATACTCTAGCTTTACCTGATTTGCTGCACAAATATTCTAAAGACAGCAAACAATGATTTAATTCAACAATTTGTTTAATTACTCACCAGTAAATTCATGATAAGAATTGACATGATAACAAGGAATATGGTAAACACAGTATAAGTCACGCCTCTGAAGTATGTCGCCTCCAGGAAATATTGGTCAGAATCAGGCGACTCTTCATAGTTGATGTACGTTTGCGCATTAAAGAGACTGTCGTATTCAAACTCGCCAATCATCATGACGAATGTCTTGATGAGTGAGTACTGGACTCTATGGAATGGTTGCTGGGAAGGCAAGGTAAATAAGCACAATAATTAGATTATTATAAGATCAGCTGCATTGGCTATCCTTGTCTACTGGGTCCACATTGCCAATGCCAAAGTCAAACTGGGATCAAAAAGCATCCAAATATCTGCTATAATCAGTAATTCAAGCAGTTTGAACTTAACTTATTCAACTTCAACCAATATTTTAAGGTAAAATCTAAGAAACACTGAGAAGCTTGACTTATTTATCTGATATATGCATCTTTTTGACATGTATTGTATCTACCAGCTATTATAGTTATCAGGAGCTCCATTTAGACCCACAGATTAACTAGAGCCTCTTATGGCAGTATGCATTTAAACACTATACCTTTACACTCTTTGGCCAAATTATTGTATATAACTTGATAAAGAAATTTACCAACCAGAAATGTACATCCTAATATAACTTGATAAAGTAATTTACCAACCAGAAATGTACACCCTTGTTCATAACTTTGCACAACTCAAATACATAAATTTGCCCATCTATGTCCAAACAAGTCCAAAGTTGTACAGAGGACAAGTTTTTTTTACAATTCTTCATGTTCTTCAGAAAAACATACATGGACAAACAGTTTTTTGTGTGTGTGGACATTTGAGTGTACTCTTATTGATTGTATTTACTTTGTTCATGAGAGGCATGAGAAGTGATTGCATGACAAGGCAAAGAGGATATAACTGGACAATCCTGTACTTTTGTTGAACAAATTTTGTATGTTTTTTATCAAGATTAAGAGGTATGGACATTCTCAGATATCTTTATGTAAATGGATTTTCTAGGCATAATGGACAAGAGTGGACATGCATGGACAAAAGGGTTCCATTTTGTGGATATTGAGTGTGGTCTTTGTTGAATATAACACTCTTGGTTCATGAGTAGAGCATAAAATTACACAAGGCAAAGGCCACAATGAAGGGGACAAAACTGGGCAATCCTGTACTTTGTTGAACATACTTGGCATGGTTTTCAGCAAGATTATAAGAGGTATGGACAAAACATGGTACATTGATTTTCTAGACAGAATGGACATGAGCAGTCAGTCATCCTGCTAAAGCCATATAGTGTGGCATTGGCACAAAAGGTTTTTAAAAATGTGCGGTAAGATGTTTGTTTTTTTCCTTTTGCTTATTTAGTCAAATTTCAGCCTCAGCTGCTGATTTATGTGAAAGCATCTCTCTAACTTTGGTCAAGTTGGTGCACTCAAAAACCTTAGCAGGAACACTGGACATGGATTTACTAGACAGAATGGACATGAGCAGACAAAACTGTTCTATTTTGAGGACATTAATTACAGATTGTGTCAGTGAAATGAGACAAAATCAATGCACGCGCGGTCGATTTTGATGCATCCCTTAATGGCCGAGTGCATAAGACAGCAATCAAAACTTACTGCAAGTGCATTGATTTGTCTCATTTACGAGCATAATGGAATGCAAATTTATTAATCGAATTCATGCACGACAGAAAAATAATACTGTATCTTTTGTGAACAGAAATAAGGCCTTTTACGATCATCAAAGTCCATAACGTCTCTAAATTGAATAAATCATCACCCGACAAAAACAATGAAACATTCATACGCACTAAACGCCCTCCACGCAAACTGCTAGCTATGGGACGTAACAAGCGCAGTGTATTGTGAAGTTCCAATGCAGGCTGCCTACTTTATATTCTTGCGTTCTGATTGGCTAGATGATACGCGGAGTGTATGAATTGTGCTCAATCTTATTGATTGTAACTTACTTGGTTCATGAGTAGTGCATAGAATGCCAAGGCAAAGGCCACGATGAAGAGGAAAAACACAACGCAGAATTTCATGAAGGTACGAAGAATATCTATAGATTAAAAAAATAAAAAATGTATCGTTAAAAATAATTAAATCTGTTGTCAATAAAGTCTCTTTAACCTGTAGTTTGAAGAAAAAACCAATGGTCTTAATATGAACAAGTTAAGTCAATTAAGTCTTCAGGAAAGTTTCTCAGGAAATAATCATATGATATGTTTCATACGTTACATATTTTAGAATTGAAATTAACTTTTTGCCTAAGGTCCTCTACATAACTTCCATTTTTAAGACTAAGTGTTTCAAGGCCATATCTATTTTTCTGACCAAATGATATATGGCATCAAATTCCAAATTTATGATAAAAATATTTGAGGTTTTAGGGACTCATGGACTGTGGTAGATTTGTAATGATTGCAAAACAATGTATTGAATCTTTCATCTTCAAATTGGAAGTTCTCAAAATTGTTGCAATGAAGATACAGCCCTAAGGCTCTAAAGTCCTCAATTTCAAGCATTATAAAATAACCAGGTGAACTCGATGAGCAAGCAAAACTAAAATATGCCAATAACACGAGATGGTTCATAATACCGCTTCATTATAAGCCTTAGTCCATATATAGCATACCCCAATCTGTCAAAACTGCTCAGCAAAGTTTAGTGCAATAATTTGAGTAATGCTTAGTCAACAACATACTATTCTGTCTACTATAAGATCCGAAACACAGATAAATTAATAAACTAAATATGTCCTGCAAATTTTCTAAAATTTATACATTTTACTCCAAAAATAGAAATCACTACTCAGTAACAAGTCAAGTCCATGCACATTTACACACATTCCTTTGTAAAAGATCATTTTAGAAATAGACTTTCACATGATACAATTCTACTGGAATGATGGGAGGTAGCAAAGCTTTCCTCAACCTGCATCGAGGGGTCATGGGTCAAATTCCCGGTCCTTTTATTAAATGTGGAATTATAGTCTCTCCACCATTTCTTCATAGAAATCAAGATTGAGCACAACTTTTGCTTCAAATTAAGGATGTATATCTACTTTTATAGTCACAAGGGATCATAAATTAAGTTCTAATCCATTTATTGAATGTTGACTATAAGTCTCTCAACTTCGAAGCAAAATTAAGTCACAAATTTTGCTTCAAAGTAGGTATGTTACACCTACCTTCAAGGCATAATTCAGGGATTCTATAGATTTTATTTCTCATAAATGTGTACTTCAGTCTCTCTACAGATAAGGTACACATTTTGCTGAAAATTATTCTACATATGGATGCTATATACCTACCTTAATCGCATCTGGCTGTATCCAGTTTGGCTATAAATATCCTATTATCATTATTATTATTATTATTGACCTTGTATTACTAATTACTTACTTGCCAACATGATGACGTAAATTCCAGGAAATGGAAATCTTTGAAGAAACAGACAGACGTTTATCCAGGCAAGCAATATAACAATACCTCCTATCTGGGATTGCCATTCCTTCACACAGCAATAAAATGAAACAATTTTTAACATATCACGTCACAGCAACATCAATATAACACATTCGTATGCATCAATTTTATGAAGCTTTAGAATTTTCTGCTGTCAAATGGTATGGCATATTGCTTGATGTGGATGTACTGCAGCATGTTCAATGACGCAGCAAAAGGAAAAAGCCAGCCTGAGGGTAAGTTTCTCTATCTGCTCAAAGGTTTTTTTGCTAGAATCTGGGGGTATTTACAAAGAGGTTAGGAAGTAAAACTCACCCTGCAGCTGACTGCCCAAAACCACCGGTTTCGGTTGGTCAGCCGCCAGTGGAGTTTTAAAGCGGGCCTTAATAGGTCAAAAATCAGAAGTGCCAGTTACTACCATCTTTTATCCAAATAATTGAACAATATAATTGCTCGATTGAAGAGAAGGTAAAAGCGGATTACCAAATCTCCTTCACATACCTGGTACCTTCTCAGCACTGAAGAATCTCAGTATCCATTTGACACCTTGGACAAGATGGAGGAACACACAATTGCCAAAGGATACTAGATACGCCGCTTAGTGGATTTAAACTCCCAACTCTCAATGCTCCGTGTGTCAAGAACTTATATCACAAGGCTACATATGCCTTTTGCACAATACTTACATGCCAACATGATGATGTAAATTCCAGGAAATGGAAATCGTTGCAGAAACAGGCAGACGTTAATCCATGCAAGCAATATAACAATACCGCCTATCTGGGATTGCCATTCCTTTACACAGCAACAAAATAAACAGGTTTTAACACCACAGTGCCATCAAAACAAACATTTTGAAACCACCCAACACTACACTTAAGTAAGGTTGCCACCTTTTCAATTTGATTTAATGCAGATTCAAACAGAACATACCTTAATCTTTAAAATGAGGCCGAGGATATTAACTTCGCCCAAAATGTCTAGAGACACGATGATCGTTTCAATAACCTTGCTCAAAATGGCTATAGACAAGATGATCGTTTCAATAACCTCGCCCAAAATGGCTATAGACACGATTATCGTTTCAATAACCTCTGCCAAAATGGCTATAGACACGATGACCGTTTCAATAACCCGCCCAAAATGGCTATAGACACGATGATCGGGTGTGAGGAAGTGAATGGCCCTAAATCTACGGAGCCGAATGCTCACTCCTGCTCAAGGGGATGGCAACAAAAATAATGGAAGGAGGAAAGTGACTTGCATTGGTAATATTACAATTTTGTTCCCATTATCATGATTATTGTCTTCCTCTTGTTTGTTTTACTCCTCTCTTTTGGTCTGCCATGGACCAAAGGACAAAAAGGCAACTTCACATTCTGAATAACGTCAGAAACCTTCCACCATTTTTGTTGCCAACACCTTGAGCATCGTGAGTGAGCATCGTCTCAACAGCCATCAAAGCCATTCACTTTCTCACACACGATCATCGTGTCTATAGCCATTTTGGGCGAGGTTATTGACACGATCATCGTTTCTATAGCCACTTTCTTAAAATAATGCTTAATTGATTCAAGTTCATACCACAGCCAAATGTGGAATTCAGATTTTTTGAAGCACAACACATGTCAGGATACATGAGCAGATGACATAAAGCGCAATGAAAGTTCAGTTTTGTTCAAGGAAATTTTATAGGGGAATCTGGATTCGCAGCCATCTTTTGTCACTCATTGAGCAGAGTTATTGTACCTCCGGATATATTCTGAGTTTGGCCCGATTTTCCAGGCAGATCATGTATATCTTCACTTGACACATATTCAGTGTCAGTGTATGCATTTTTTTCTTGCACAAACCATGTTTGCGTTTCAAGTAGCGTGTATTGCAACTTGCTCTAATCAAAGCATGCCAATTTTTTCGCTAATCCGTTCCTAATACTCTCGAATTGTGACACGTGGAGACGTAAAATGCCGGAGGAACAATAACTCAACCTCCATAAGCGGCAATCCAAGATGGCTACCATCCTATGGGATTTACATGGCAGTAAAATCAAAATGGTTGTGAGTCCAGATTCCCCTATAAAATTTCCTTGGTTTTGCTCGACTAACTTGTACCTAACTGCTGACGATTTTTATGAACATTTCCAAGTCACCTACATCTAGAAAATTAAGTATTTTTCAAATATTTTGGACTTGAAATAAAACCTGACATTTTGCAAAGAGTTTAAGATAAAAATATTTCAAATCTGCAATTTTGGTCAGAATATGACTGTTTATTAATTTTGCACGGTACCTTAAATAAATAATGCCAACATTACTGGAAGTTTGTGAAAGATGGTCTCATTTTGGTTTAGAATAAATGATTCATGCTTTTTGGTATACAGGGTGTCCCAATAAAAATGCATCACTTTTATTTTTGATCATATCTAAGAAACCAATTAACAAAACTTGAAAAAATTTTCATAATACTAATGGGTATAGTTTAGTCCTTCATCGGTGAAACTTTGAACAAAATCCGTTGAGCCGTTCTAGAGCAAATTAGAATTTTGTAAGAAAACTCAATTTTACCCCATTCCAATGGAGTTTACCACAGTAACTCATATTTGCAAGTTGCAACTACCATCAATCAATGTCACCACAGTAGTAAGCTTACTTTAAATGGAGATCTGATGTTATTCATGGAATTCTTAGGAAAGCAACTACAAAACAACAACAACGGAAACAGGAAACAATAGCAGCAACAACAGAAAATTTAGAATTTGAATAAACATGATTGAAACTTGCAAGTTTGTCTGATCACACTCGTACTTGACTCCCATCATCGTTCGGGATTTAGAACGTAGCATTGGATCAGGATCAACTGAGAAGATAAGAACACAAAGAGGCCTGGGAACTGATTGTGGACATGTGAAAGGCAGAGTTGCTTGAAATGAACTTAGAACTGTACCAAAATTATACAACATGAGCTATCATAGACTAACAGACATTTCACGTTTCACGAGGAAGTGAATAACTGATTTTTTCTTTTAATTCGAATATGTTGACAATGTTAACTTAGATGCAGTTCCAAGTGACATTCATAACATTTTTATTTTTTTTTATAAAAAAACACACCAAACCTTAAAAGATTCAAAAGGTTTCTGAAATAATCTTTCATTTAAAGGAAATCTGTGCCTTGCAATGGTTAAGTTTTCTTGAGAAACCATGAACCCGTGAAAACAGCAACTTGAAACTACACAATGAATCACGGTGCACGTTCAGTGCTAAAAATGATATCAAAATAATATTTCAGTGTCTGTACCATATTTTGTGATCTCTTATATTGTCTCCTTTGAAAGTTTAAAACAAATTGATCAATAGAAACCAAAGATGTGCTTTATTAACATGATAAATATGACTTACTGTGGTAAACCCCATTGGAATGGAGTAAAATTGAGCCCTCTTACACAATTCTCATTTTCTCAAGAACGGCTCGCCAGATTTTGCTCAAATTTTCACCGATGAAAGACTAAACTATACTAATTATCATCATGAAAACAGTTTTAAGTTTTGTCTATTACTTTCTGAGATATGATCAAAAATAAAAGTGATGCATTTTTATTGGGACACCCTGTATGTTGTGTAATTGTATGAAAACGTTTTCCTTTTCAGCTCTCAAATGGTATGACATACATATGTATGTTGCTTGACATGGATGAACTGTGGTGGCATGGTAATGGTGGAGACAGGTCAACAGCCAGGGGTGCTCTTATCTGCGATAAAAATACTATATTCTATAAACCTTTAAGTATGCAATCTGACTCTGTTACGAGATCCATACCATATCATCTGGTTTCTACAACATTGTGTACTGTTGGTTTTGTATTGTGTAAGAGACTATAGTAATCATTGATTAGGATTGATTAAGACCAAATCACTGCGTATTAATATTTTTCACATGAATCTTTCATGATTTTGGTATAATTTTTTGCTGATTTTGTTGCTACCACATGGACAAACAATGATTAATTGAATATTCAGCAAGATTGAGTACGTGGTTATTATTTAAAAACATATGACCTAATTTACTTCCCCGTATGGTCATATTGGTTTATGTATGCTTGTTGCATACTTCAAGCTTTATAGAGTATAGTACCTTTTTTGCTCAAAATAGGATGTTTGCAAGGGGTTAAGTTAAAAAGGTCCAAAGGAATGTTAGATCATGCACGTATAGAGCCTTAATTGTTTTTTCTGCTGTTAATTGGTATGGCATGGATGTGTGTTACTTTAGGTGGATAGGTAGGTAGCAAGAGGGATGTGGCAGATCCAATGCTGCTACAAATTAGGACTTTGCTAGGATGTTTGATAAAAGATTGTTGACATCTTTTACTTGACAAACTGCAGTATCCGGTTTTGGAGGAGACATGGTCAAAAATCCTAAATGTTTTGGTGCAATGTGCCCCTGCCTCCCCCAATTGCTTTAAAGTTCCACTTTTTGCTGCATATTTTGGCTAAGGGTGCTTGTTGGGTACAATATGGTCAAACTATTTGATATCTTTTGACTTGAAAATTTGGTCAAAAAGTAATTCAAAAAGATCTTAAATCTAAAAATGACTTCTTAGATCAATGTGCAACCATTTGAAACAATACTGGGGTTGTCTTTTGAATTATAAATGAAGATTACATTGGAATTTATTCTCTAAGCTTTCAAACCAACTTAACCGCTCATTTTTATACTTGAAAATTCAACGATAGCCTATATACCCTGATAGACTTACCGTGCAATAAAAAGGACATCAAAAAAGAAGCAGCCAGAGTCATGGATATTTACATGCTTATGAAGAGAGTTTCATTACTTACCAGTGGAGATGATTATATGCATGTCATTTGCATAAAGGTGAATATACATAAATAGTAATGGGGCAAGTTTTTGCACGAATATGCAGGTGATTCATGGTTGCTTTTACTTACCAGTGGAAACGGTTACTTATGGATGGATAGGATGACTAATTTTATAAATATTATATAGACTACAATTGTTAATATTTTAGATGTTTCAAGAGGCCATTGAGAGCTAAGCACAGGAGTGAGGTCAAAAAGTATGACAATTTATAAATCATCTGGGGCACTCAAATTCAAGGTTGACAGGCATGTGCCAATCTGAGCAGCAAATCAAGGGCACAATAAAGTGTAGGATTTCTGTCAAAAGCGGCGCTATTAATTCAGTGTGAAAATCAAAAAATCAGGTCTTTGGGTGTGAAGATGGATGATTGGTTATACAGTTTGCACTAAATAAAATAAAAGTTTTTATTTACATGCTAAGTATTTAGTGTTGTGCTTTGTTCCACAAAATACAGTTAACCCTTTTCAACAGAAAAACTAATGGGTTCCAATGGGGCTGTATGAAATGTGACATAACTCTTAACCCTTAACCTGACATGGTCTACCCACAGGTTTGAAAATAGCACCCTGGTCACATAAGCCGCAAGAAGCCGCAACGCCGGTATGACATCAGTATGACACCGGTGAATGCTTATGATGCCCGGTCGGACACCGGTGGTTATGGGACCATAACTGAAGACATCGTATACAAGCCGCAAAGTTTAACTCGGAATTAAATTCTTGCGGCATGCTTCCGGCGTCTCTACGGCTAATGGATACCGGTAGAACATCGTAAGAAACTATGTTCTTTCAATTAACAAAATAAAAAGTTGGGGTCATCGACCTATTTTGCACAAAGAATGAGAAAATGTGACATTTTTGGGCTTCAAAATACTACTCTGCGTATTCCGTGCATGCGTTTTGGTGCATTGCAAAATCAAATCAAATGCATATACCAGTACACATGGACCAGACACATTAGTTCAACCTTAAACAACCATGTGTACACACAACACTCATCAATTTCAGGGTTATTACCATGTGCCTGGTACAAGGTCAGACTCTTGAATCAGAGATACTGAGGGGAGATACCAGACTGCTTATACCACCAATGAGTCTCACTAAAAATCAATGTCACCTACTGAAATTCAGTAGCATGCCGAAGCACAACAAGCAAATACTACTTTACACGAAACGTATGCAAAGATCAGGGATGCAAGTCACTTAAGTAAAAATTTCCTGAAATGTCTTAAAAATTACTTGAAAAGACCACTCTTCTTAATCTTTTATATAGGACAAAATTTCCTGAAAACAAGATATTTTCAGTACAATTTCCTGAATTCAGGACATTTCCTGAAAACTTACATCCCTGAAAGATGAGTGTGATTTCAATATTTACTCACTACAACATCAAGATGTGATGCATCATTGGAAAATTCAATTACTCCTAATTTGATCCCCATGCCGAAATGAAAATGACACCGAGTCTGGAATCCCCCCTCTATATCTATGGCATGAATAAAAATCTGACATGGACAACATTGACTTACCGGTGAACATGACTACGTATATACCAAGCGCTGGGAATTTTCGCATGAATATGATGAGATTGAACCAAGCTAGAAATATACAGATCGCACCACACTGCCACTGCCATGACTGTGAATATGAATGGAATGCATGGTAAGTATGAATATTCATATGATGTGGTAATATGGACACAATTAAACCTCCATTAAATCGACAAATTGTTCGCCAGCTGGAAAACTGTACTGTTGAACTAGCTGTACACAAGAACTGATGAGAATGATCAAAGTTTTTAAAATTATGGATGTAGGCATACTTGATTGACAATGTGTGAAATTACAAAAAATACGGTTAAAAACTGTTTGCTTGTCCTCAACTGACTGACCTTAAATTTGGAAATTGGTGGAAAAGTTTTGTTTATATCATACAAAAATTATCAACCCTAGTTTTTAATACCGGTAATGAAAAAAAGGCAAAAAAGAAATCCCAACTTGACAAACCCAATCTTTCAATTCATTTTAGGGCAAGCAAACAATTTTTTTACTTGTCTGTATTTATATAAAAATACAGACAAGTAAAAAATCATATTCAACAATTTAAAACATTTATCTGTTGTATCTATATAAAAATGTATTGAACAACAATATCATATTCAACAATTTAAAACATTTATCTGTTGTATCTATATAAAAATGTATTGAACAACAATTTAAAACATTTATTTGTTGTATTAAAAAAAACTGTTATGTATGGGATCAGTTGAAACAATTTGCCATAGCTAGGTTTCTTCAACCAATTTCAGCCACGTCTTGAATGAAAAGTAGCCTAGTTTTGTTTTTTTATAAAAATACATTTTTGGCATCTGATTGTTAAAAAAACATACAGCCTTAAACATTTTAATGACTATTTCATTTCGTTATGTGAGTACAAGAAAGTCATATCTGCAATAGCTGCCATTTGTCATAAATTTGGATTGCCCACTTTATTATCTCCAGTCTTGGGTCAGAGGTTCTTTAAATGTTCTTCAGGTGACAAGAACCACTGACATAAGACAGGCAAATTTTAAGGGATTTTTCACATTCTTGTGATAAGGCATAAAATAATTATAACTTAGGGCAGCTATCGCAGATACGACTTTTTTGCACTCACATGATGATTTATGTTATGCAATTTTTACTCCTTGTTTCGTGTTCTGAATGCATGACTAATTGCTTACACACTGAAGCACCTGTTTGACTAGAAAGCACTTAGGTCAACAACAAAAATTGTCTCATAGGTTTCTTTGGCCCAAACCCTCAGCGCTGTTGCTTTTTTAGTCAAAAAGACTATGTGCTACATGGAAAAAAAATTATACCATTTTTTGGCCACTTTTTTTTGGCCAAATTTTCATTATTTTTTCTCTCAATATAAAAAAGCAAACAATTTCTTGAAAATTATAAAAAAGAAATATGGTAAAACATGAATTTTTAACCCTATGCGTGCTTGAACCTGGGACAAAATTATTTGTCTTGGCCTTTTAGCCACAAATGTAATGCTCAAGTTACAGAATATAATTCTGGACACCTAGTTAATTTATGCTCCAAGCCTTTTGTAAAAAGTTAAGGGCACTTTGCTGCCATTCAAAGTAATGCATCAAGAAGGCCAGTCAATATTGGAATACATGATTTTTAGGTGGGAGATGTTTTTTGCTTTGTTTGTTTTTTGACCAGGAGTATAGAATGTAACAATACAGCCTTTTTTAAATAAATTTTAAAACAAATCAATCATACTTCCCCATCAACATCACTACTTACCAATCTAACTTCAATCAGGTCCAGATAATACTGGCCACTGAGTGGTAGCGCAAACAATATAGCCAGGGTGTAGATGCACACCTCTAGGAGGTTCACCCAGCCAAGGTAGTTCCACTTCTGGTGCATTAACTGTATTGCCTATACATAGGAAAAATATGAAGGAGAAATAGTGTAAAAACACAGAAATGCAGTAAAATACTGGAAATTCTGCTATACATCAAAATACAAAATTGTATTCAACAAAATACAGTGATCAATAAAATAGAAACATGTAAATCACAGAATAAGAAAAAAATCATTATTAAATTCAAACAGTCAAATATATCAAACTGGAACGGTAAACTTTCCCCAAATAAGTTATTCTGCACCTTGGTGAATCCAAATCCAGCTGTTGACCACTCCTGAGAATTCTTCTGGTTTTTGCCATTTTTTGATTGGGAAAGCATTGTAGAGTGATGTACAGATTTGAGAGGCTTCTTGCCATCCCTCAAAGGAGTAAATCCCTCTGTTTGACCCAAAAGCAGAGCTAAGCTTTCTAATTGCTTCAGAATACAATTTGCACTGATCTGGCACACGCTTTTTTGAATGACCGCTACAATGGCGGTCAAAAGGGTTTGCGCATGCTTAAATATGGGCAAAAACCTAGTTATTATATTAAATGACCAAGAAAATGATCCCTGTTTCCTAACCATAAAAATGACCGATTTCCTGGACCTATATGGTCCAGGAAATCCACCACACACACTTTTTGATATGTACCTATGTAGTTTATTATTCAATGCTCGTTATCACCATGTAACCGTAAAGAACAATTTCAGGTAATAGTTTGCCAACAAATGTGCAGTTATGCATTTATGCAGAAGAAAGTATGCAGTGTGTTTAGCATGCCATATTTTCAAATGCGGTGAATGCAATTCCTGTTGAGTTCTTTAGGTCTATGTAAAATATAAAATCCGAAGAAAAAAATGCTGCAAATGATGAACGGCTCTCGAGATATGGCTGGTTAAAGGTTTAGTGCGCAAACACTTTTGACAGCCAGTGTATATGGTCAGTTTGTTCGCTTGTGATTGACGTCTGCCAAAGGGGACATGGATTTTTTTGCATGAAGATATTTGATGTATCTCAACTTATGGGAAAGGCAAATATCTGGAATGTGTATTACCACTTGTGACCACTTTGAGTGACACTTGGGCCTAAAAAAATGTTTGTTTGCCCTCCGGTGGAAACATTTAAATTTTGGCTCGGTCAGTCAATCTTTTTTGGTGAGTTTTCAAATTTTAGGTCTTTGAAGGAAAAAAAAATAATAAAAATGAGAACCCAATTATATATTTCAGCATTTTTACGGTCGGCCGCGGAGGGCAAACAAACAATTTTTTTAGGACTTATTACCCTGATAATAGGCAAAACAGTATTAGGGATTAAGCAGAGCTAGATATTTGTGTGTATACATTCTTATTTCAAAAATGATTGTATGGGTTGAAAGCAACTTACTAAGAAGAAATATTGATACCAAGACTGTGTTTATGTTTACATGTCATCTCTGATTAACTACAGTCTCCTTTTGATGTTTACTAGTTTACCCCTTTAAGTGCAGCAAATAAAAAACAAATTCTGCATTGAATTGTGAAAATGTCAAAGCCTGTGCATTTTTTGTTTTAGCTTAATAATAACATATTTGAGTGATAAGAGATGCACAACTAAATAAAGGCGAGAAATTTATCACTAAAAATTAAAGGGACTAGCCTACATTAGGACTAGCCTACATTCCACTTAGAATGAAAAACTTATGGAAATGCTCTAAATAAAGCTTAAAAGTGTAGTAAATCCAAAAAAGTACAAAATGTTATATAGAAATGGCTCAAATTGACTGTGAGAATTAATTTACAATATATCATTCTGTGATGGTGGTGTGACTATCCTGTGTTTTCTCAATCCTAATTTTGTACACTCAGGTTGATTTACTAGATAAAAGATCAAACAAAGCTTCTGGCAATATGAAGATAATTTAATTTATAAAGAGAAACAATTTCATCAAAAATAATTTGTTTACCTATCACAGTTGTAGAAACAAGATCTTTTTTTTTAATTTTGAAACTATAGCCAATCACTGTTTTCACAACATTTTTGCGCCGGCGTCAAAAATTTAAGTTGGTAAAGAACTGCAATTTTCTCCAATATTCCTCCAAATCATGGTAAACTACTGGTAGTTTATATTGCTATAAACATGTTCTATTGAGTCATGTAAAAAATATGAAGGTAAAAAATTATTGGGAAGAATCTAGGCCAGTCCCTTTATATAAAACTAAAACAACTTAAACCAAGGTATATAAACACACTCTTACCTCTCTGAATAGATTGATGGCTGACAATCCTATGATAATCACCGGTCCTATCTGACCAAACAAATAATGCGTAACCATGGTGAAATCGTTCTCCCATCTCTCCTTGCCATCCGCTCTCCATTCCACCGTACCGTCGGCGGTGATGTTCTTGATGTAGAAGCTGGGAGGGTTGGTCAGGATGTAGCCGGTGAGGAAGGTCAAGAACAGAAGGTAGAAGGAGAGGGAGAAGTAGTAGAAGAACCTGCCATAGCTTGCCCATTTGTGTTGCAGGAGACTGGTGACTAGAGGGTGGCCTAGGAGATCTTCTTGCTTGGCATTCACCTTGTAAAAAAAGAGAAAGAAATCATTTTGATATGTTAAAGGTACTACAATCAAGGAAAAAAGGTGTTGGTACATTTCACTATTATACATCTGAATGATTTTTTAGGGTTTCCTCCGCTTCCCCACTCAATGTTGATCGAAATCCAAGTGTCATCATTGAATGTTAAAGGAACTACAATCAAGGAAAAAAGACGTCGGTACGTTTTTCTATTATACATCTCAATGATTTTTGAAGGTTCACCTGCTTCTCCACTCAATGTGACAAGTGTCTTCATTGAATATGCTAACGGAACTACAATCAAAGAAAAAAGGTGTCGGTACATTTTTCTATTACATGTCCATGGTTTTTGATGGTTTCCTCCGCTTCCCCACTCAATATCAAAAACATGTTGGTCACAATACAAGTGCCATTGTTCTAACCAACATTGAAACAGAGGGGTGGAGGAGTGAGAAAAGGAGTGAATCTTGTTATCACAATCACATTGAGAGAATTCCAAGGACTTTTCCAAGAAGAATTCAAGGACTTTCAAGGACTTTTCCCCTTGTCAGCGGCGGCCGGCGGAATATATGTTAACAAGTAAAATAAATTTGTTTTCGCTCATTTTTGGATAAAAATAATTGCATGGTAAATTCTTTTGACATATAAATTTTGAACATTTTTGACATTCAAAAATTCCAGGACTTTCAAGGACTTTTTTAATAAAGTCAGTTTTTCAAGGACTTTCAAGGCCTGGAAATTGCAAAATAAAATT
>JXSR01S029375.1:28285-48475 GCA_000969725.1 Ophiothrix spiculata
TTTTAGGTTCGATTTTAGTGCAATTCATCTTGTATATACAATCAGCTGGCCGACATGGAACCATGTGATGAAGAGCTATTTGCCAACGATGGTGCATAGAAAAACACTTAAAAAGTTTTTTAAAAAACTCAATGTTAGTTAAGCAAACTATGCATTTAAGGAAATATTATGAGAAAGATCACTAGCAGTCTCTGCAGTAGCAGTGGATTTAACATCAAAAATCATGGATAGAAAGCTGACAGCGGTCAAGATAATTACAGCAGTAGTCAGTACATCTCATGCAACTCAATAGACAATTTCAAAAACCATTCGGAACGTCGATCACGTGGTCGTTTTATCAACCAATCATGTACAACCTAATTAGCATGTACTTTTTTGTAAACAAATTTTTCTGAAAACTGTCTCGCATTTGCAGTGCAATAAAAGTGTAAAATAATTATATTCAGACCCATACATGGTTAGAGGCACTAATTCTGAACAATTTTTGGCTGGGGGTACCATATGCTCACTGACAGAAAGAGTGAAATTTCCATTTGAAATCGTCTGATTAAGCTTACAATTACCAGTCAACTCGGAGCACATCACTCGCTAGTGCTAACCTTAATTACAAGTTCGAATTTGTACGCAATCAGTTAACAAGAATGAGCACTTCACATTCTGGTTATTGCGTTAGAGAGTCACTTTTTCTGTCGGCAATTACCAGAAAGTGTAAAATCAGCTTCATAAATTCTTGGAAAGTCATGTTTTGAAAAGGTCTATTAATTTGTTGCAAAGGCCAAATTCTTGTGAGAAAAATGCAGAAGAGTCAAATGAAGAATTAGTGTGTACCATGCAGCAATCTACAAAATTGTGGTATAAGTAACATCAGTTTTGCTCTTGCTCATTTTAGGTGAAAATGAAGGGGCTTTAAAAATAATTTTGTCAATTTCAACCAAAAATGTCATAACATCTTGCAACTTGCACAAACAGCAAATATAAGACCTTTTATGTCAAAATTATAAAATTACATACTTTTTGCATGTTTTCAAGGAAGTTTCCTTTTTTTTAGATTTGGAGGAAATCTTTGTCACTGGTGTGGCAAAGTTCCATTGCTAGATGCTCCACAGACCAGTTTTGGCCCACAGGTCGCTATATGAGAAAATTCAATGTCCCAGCACTATTCATCATATAGAATCACCGTAAAGGACACAGGATGTCACAATTGTTTGTAGGCCATAACTACAATTTAGAATTATATGACTCATTCTTGAAATGTCAAAATAGATGTTTACCCTTTGAACCCTGGCCATTCCATGTGTATCTGTACCACTGACCTGGGCCAACCCGAGAGTTAAAAAACAAAATATAACCACAAAACTTTATTTTATTTTGATTTCCCTTACTTTACTTTTTCATTTTACATTAGTCTGAATATCATTTATGTCGACCAACATATTCGACATTGGCGTTGTAGCCTATTGGCGAAGCCACATTTGTTGAAAATTGTGATCGAATTTACGAAAATGTGAGGAATTTTTCACCTCTTTCGAGCAAATAAGGGAAAAATGAGCCATCAACCATGGGTTCAAAGCTTCTTTGATGTCTTCCAATATAAATAAGACTGTTGAAAAATGCAACTACCCATGCTTGTTGACAGACATCAAGTTTCTGACAAGTGACCTAAAAGCCGGTAAACCGGCTCATCGGGTATACGGTACATATACATGTGAGCCGGTATACCTGCTTGTTGGGTTCAAAGGGTTAATTTAAAAGTGTCCTTGGAATCTTCAAAATAAAATGGATGTTTAAATGTACCCGTTTGTGTTTTCCATTGAAAAGTGGGGGGATAACATTTTTCAACAATCAATTTTGACCAAGGTTCCTATTTAAATTTTAGTGTTAAGGGATTAGAGCTAGTTTTGGGGTTAATGGTTAAGGTATGGTTAACTTAGGTTGAAGGTTATTGTTAGAATTGAGATTTAGGGACAGTTTCAGGGTTAGGATTAGGAGTTTCTGATAACGCCTAGGGCATGCTTTTTCTCATCATTTTCCCCTATTTCCCCCCCCCCCATAACTGAAAAGTTTCTGTAATTTATTTGCTTTTTTTTTCTCTCTTTCAAATATGTGTTCTGCTAGAGATCATTAAAAAAACATTGAGAAACAAAATGGAATCACAATACATATAAGTGAACAACCTATTGTTAATTGTAAATTGAACATTTAACTATGTTCTTTAGAAAACAATTATCCTTACTATTAGTAATACAACTGCAAACACATCATAGATTTAAGAGAAATGAAATATTTGCTTTAGGCTACGGACCATTCCTATAATTATCATATTTCTGCTGATGAGGATGAATCGGAACTCAGAATGACAAAGAATATAAACAAGATGGTTCGCGAACCAGTAGTCTCGCCTGCGTATCGACCGCCTACTTAATCATTCAGTTGTGGGGTGGAGTAGGATATGGTAGGAGTGACATTGGGTCAAGTACTTTATATGGTCTAAGTTTAATCCATGTGGAATCAGGTGTTCATGAGTTATGACCTTGACTTCAAAATGACCTCGGATGACCTCATGTCAACTTTTTGAACAATTTTGGAAATTTGACCTCAGATGACCTTTTGACCTTCACTGACCTTGACCTTGGGTCAAGTACTTTCTATGGTCTAAGTTTAATCCAAGTGGGGTCAGGGGTTAATGAGTTATGAGCTTGACCTCAAAATGACATCGGATGACCTCGGGTCAACGTTTATAACAATTTTAAAAAATTGACCTCAAATGACCTTTTGACCTTGAATGACTTTCACCGCACCCCCCAAAAAGGCACGTCGCGTGTGCTAATCCCGAACCCCTTCATGTCACTAAGTTTCATTACCATAGCCCTTACGGTTTAGGAGATATACTTAAAATTTAAAAATTACGCATAAATTGTGCAAATTAGGTACTTCATATGCATAGTTTGCGATCAAATTGTACGCAGCGCCAGTTCAGCTCCAACCCTTCCCACTCACCAAATATCATCTACATGGGGCATACGGTTTCCAAGATTTGCTCCGGACAAGAAATGCGGACGGCGGACAGTTTAAGGAATGGTATGTCTCTTCCTGAAAAATTTTCAGGCGAGACAAAAAACGATGACATCAAACTTCATCAGACATGTGCAGAACATAATCATGGAGTTCTTACACCCAACAGCGGAAATAAGAAATACTCTACCATAGGAATGGTCTATAATACTGATTAATACTCTCAAGCTTGTGCAATTTCAATAAAACAATGTATATTTTGCAACATGTCAAAATCACCTACCACGAGCTGAGTCCATTGAAGAGAGATTGGAATAAGGTAATTTCAAGTTAGTTAAGACTAAACTTATGCATACAATAAAACAAAAATTTAAATAAAAATGAAACAATTGTAAAAGTATTAGTTGTAAGTACCATAAAATGGGTTGACTTTGAATGCCAGGGTGACTTTGACAAGGAGGTTCACAAAACATAAATATCGCCTAATGTAGATTTGAAAAGAATTTCAACCATCAATGGTTGATAGTTGAAATCCTCTACAAACCACTATCAGGTGACATAAGTTGTTCACGAACCACCTTGTTGAAATTATATATGTTCAAAGTAACCCCAGCGTTCAGAGTCACACCAGTTTACGGTATGCTTGGGACTAAACCCCAGTTAGAAAGCCTGCCCTACCAAAGCTTATCCGGGTACAAAATATTATAACTGATAACCCAAATGGGAGTATAAAAAAATCCATGCATCAATGATTCATTTGATCAAATGTTCTGAAATTACTTAACTAAACCATTAGTCTGTCGAATGAAGAGGTAAAATTTCAAATGTGTTGATGTTATTGGAAAATATCATACAGTTTTATGATGACAATAACATACTCACACTGCCAGCTCAAGTTTTTTACATCCTTGCATTTCAATGAAACTATTTATCTACATGTAAGAGCACCAAGGTTCCTGCACGAACATTAAGTCTACTATGGTTCTTGAAATGTTCTTCAGGTGACCGTCACCTGAAGAACCATTTCAAGAACCACTGACCCAAGACTGTAGGTCATACAGTGTGCAATCCAAATTTATGACGTAAGGCAGCTATTGCAGATACGAATTTCTTGCACTCACATGACCAGATGAAGCTATCTCAAATGTGTCTTTCTTTACAATCATAATAGTCATCATTGTTGTGTATGCATTAGATCCAAAACGGCTCTTTACTTAACTTACTGTTTAAAAAATAATGAGTCTTGCACAAAGGTCATAGCTGTCCATTTCCAACTCATTAGCTACACTTGCCTGAACATGTGAACTCCCAAATTTAGCACAAGGTGCTTTATTTTTGTACAATTTCAATTGCATCAAGTAAATCGAACCAGGCATAAATCGATAATTACCTGGTGTGTTGTCATCCCATTGAGAAAATACATCATCCAGGAGTTCATAATCAAATGTGATACAGTAGTCGGGATGGTTGCGTGGCTTGTCGTTCTCCGTTAGGCATCGGTTGAACACTTTCTCTGCTACCTCTGTTTAAAAAGAACAAGTTGCATTCAGTAGTGTGATTTAGAAATAAGAATGCCAGGTGGTACTTCGTGAAAACATTTTGAATAAACTGATAAATGAAAAGAACAGAGTGTCCATCTGTATTTCTGTGATATTGATATGAATGACAGGGTTATTTGTTGATTAATAACTTCAACTATTTATGACTTTCAAAATAATGTCCCCCCTTCTTGTAGTACTTCCTTAGCCTTTTGGTGATGAGCTTACACATGGATTTCACCCTGATATGAGTGACAGGATCATAAGGTAAGTAAGGTAAATAAAGTTGAAACCAAAGCTTGATTGCTAACGGCCTTGGTGCCCATCTCCATTTCCTTAGCGTTTAGGCCAGACTCCACTTCTGTGTATGTCTGTGGGGGGTACGCCACTCCTCCCACACAAACGAGTCCGATTTACCTTCCCAGTACTTTTTACATACTGGTACCCATTTCTGTCACCTGGGTGGGGAGGAACAATGTGGACAAAGAATCTTGCTCAAGGACTCAACACTGCAGTCACCGGGCCGGGGCTTGAACCCACAACCTCTCGATTATGAGTCCAATGCTCTAACCATTGCGCCACAGTGCTCCACAGGATCACAGCTGCTTGAATTCATGAGTTTCAACAATTATGAATTACAAAGCGGACCTCCCTCCCTGCTACTTTCTAGGCATGATGAGTTTGCCCATGGTTGTGAACCTGCATATAAATGACAGGGTCATAGTTAATTGAATTAATGGCTTCCAACCATTCACGATTTACAAAGTGTCAATACCCCACCCAACCCCAACCTCGCTACTTACCAGGACGATGAGTTTACACATGGGCGTGACCCTGATATGAGTGACAGTGACAGGGTCATAACTCTAATTGAATCAAGGATTCTATCCATTCAACACTTGCAAAGTGACCCCCCCCAAGTACTTATACCAGGCATTTTGGTGATAAGTTTACGCATGGATGTACCCCTGATATGAGAGTGACAGGGTCATAACTGATTGAATTCATAGCTTCATACCATATGTCGCTTGCAAAGTGACCCCCCAGAACTTACCAGGCATTTTGGTAATGAGTTTACGCATGGGTGTGACCCTGATATGAGTGACAGGGTCAAAACTGATTGAATTCATAGCTTCTAACCATTTGTCACTTGCAATGATTGCTTCTGCAACATTTCTGTAAGAAGAACAATTATATCAAAATCAGAATAAAAATATTGTTAAAATCAACATTTTTAAAGGTCCAATTTTTAAATTCGGAAGTAACTGTGATCCCGTGCTGTATTCGTATGTCACAAAGCAAATTACTTTCCTGATAATTCTTAAGGCACTACATAAATACTACATAGTTTTAGGTGAAGTAGGGCAATCTGACTTTCCAGAGATATCAAAAAAATACAGTATTTGTTTGATTATAATTTATACTTCTTATTAGGATGATGTTAAATGGGAGAAGTCAAAATTACTATACCTCTAAAACATTAGTTAGGCAACCACAGAATATAGTCAAGATTCAGCTAATACGCATGGCAATATATTGCCTACTTCCCCAACCTTGCATGACACTCACACAAGGAATTACATTAAAAAGTATTGCATCCTTCTATCACACATGATTTTAGCCTGCAGTGAAGAGTTCCATGTTTTAAGCTGGACATGAAATGGGTGCCAGGCATGTTCTTGAAGCAAACAGAATGTCCGGGTTTTGTTTATATTAAAATCATTCAAATAATTTATGAGGTATAATGAAACAAATACAACAGCATGCAACAGTTTATTTTGGGAAGTTTCGCATCATGACGTAGTTACACGCATCCAGCCCCAAGGGATCAGGAATTTTCACAACTTTCCTGTTAACCGTGTTGTATGTGTACACTACCAATTGCAGCTTGGAAGTGCCTCAAATTGTGCAAGACCAATAAATGGACATAATTTGGCATGCATGAGTTTACTTACTCTCTGCCATTGTCAATGGCCAAATCCAGACAGTTATGACCACCATGATCCTTGAGCGAGACATCAGCATGCCACTCTACCAGGAGTTTGACCATATCGAGATGTCCATTTTTGGAAGCCAGATGGAGAGGAGTTGTCTACGGGGAAAATCAAAAAGTTATATTAGTGAGAACATTACAAAATTACAAGAATATAATAATAATAATAATAATAACAATAGAGAGCTTTTGTTTAGCGCTACTAAACTTGTTAACAAGTTCTCAGAGCGCTGCTGCCTATTATTACGCTGCACCGTCAGGTCACCGTCACAATCATTTCGCTTCAACTAGGAGTCGCCGGTCAAGCACACATCCTATACACACTTAGATTGCAATGTTTCCCATAACAGCTCCCCAATATCGGTCAGGTCTACGAAGCTATCAAGATTAAATGTCTTGCCTAAAGACATAACCCGTTGGCCGTAGCAGGACTCGAACTCACAACCTACTGATTCGGAGTCCTGCGCTGTTCCACTAGACCACACGAGCTCTCCATATAACAGAAGACTTCGCTGAAATTGATTTTTAAAATCGTCACTGCAGTCATACTGTTAAAATGTTCAGTGTACAAATATATTTTCATACCCTGGATGTCTTAAGCCACAATTTTTGTTTTTCCAAGCCCAACTTGACCTGAAAGTAGTACCTTTTATCAAATCTGGAAATATAGCCAATATCCGATCAGACTGACTTGAAAACAGCATTTTGAAAACATCAAATGGACTACAACACTGCACGACATGTTTCATGACTACTTACATAAGCTCAACTATAAAATTCTAATGATATTTGATCACATTGCATTGCTTCATTTTATGCTTTTATATAATTGTGCAATTTAAAAACTTCTCGACCGTGCTAATGTATAAAGCCTGTAGGGTATGGGTCAAAACAGCGCACATGAACCTTGGCACCTACCTTAGCTTTGTCTGTAGGGTCAACAGGACTGTCAGCATCCAACAGAGCTGCCGCAGTCTTCACATAGCCATTGGCAGCACAGCAATCAAGCAGTGTCCATTGCGATTGGTTCCTAGCTGCAGTGACAGCATCGAGGACTATCAATGTACCTGCACCTTAGCACCTACCTTAGCTTTGTCTGTAGGGTCCACAGGACTGTCAGCATCCAACAGAGCTGCTGCAGTCTTCACATAACCGTTGGCAGCACAGCAATCAAGAGGTGTCCATTGTGATTGGTTCCTAGCTGTGATATCAGCTCCTGAGTCTATCAACGCATCTACGACACGAACATGACCTTCCATTGAAGCCAGATGGAGGGCCGTATTTGAATATTCGTCCTCGTCGTTGATTACTGTTTCGTCTGCACGCACCAAGGCAAGGACGGTCCTGTCAATGGAGAAGCAAACGCCTTTTGAATACTATACCCAGAAGGTGACCAATTTATCAAATTAATTAACACAGTTAAGAAATTATGCAGGACTGTCACAGGGAACATCATGGTTATAGTTCAAGACGAACATTTTGACTGGCAGCTTCCACTGAAAACAAATATAAAATCATCCTAATTGATATCTTAATTAGTTATCCCATTCAGAAGCTTTTTTCAGCAATAATCAGGTAATTATTGCAGAAAATAACCACACTAAGTTGGTGCACTTTTTCAACCAGCCAGTGTAAATTTCCGATTTTATATCTGCACCAGGGTTGGAGGCACTCTCACATGATGACAGCAAGCCAAATTTGTATATGAACACCAACATTGACAAGACTTCAGTCACAAAATTTTACAATAATAAGGGATTGTAGTTGCAAGGAGGTAATTATACTTGGGCCTCTAATAAGATGCTAGGATGGGTATTGGACCTGCATGGGGTTCAATCAATGCTGGGACCAAACATTGAACCTGCAGGGCCTAATTCAATTTTGGAATTGGACCCTTGGCCTCTTACAGCACTGGTACCAGTTATTGAAACACGGGCCATATACAGGACTGGGACAAGGGGCTTGAACCTTGGCGTCATACATGAAGAGTGCTAGGATTATAATTTTTAACCTGGACCTTATAAATCACAGGGATCATGTATTTGAAACTGGACCTCATACAGCGCTGGGCCTATGATTGTTCCTGGGCCTCATACATCACTTGGACCAGGGATTTTAACCTGGGCCTCATAAAACACTGCGATCAGGGATTTAAGCTTGGCCTCAATACAGTATTTACACTGGGGACCATACCAGTGTCTCATAAAGCACTGGTACAAGCCCGGGGGGTAACTGGGTATTCTGGGTAACCACCGGGTAACCACCCCCGTTACCAAAAAGGTGAGACCTGGACAGTCACAGGTCTCGAGACTTGCAACAAAGGGTATCAAAATCGACCTAGCACTCTGCAAGTCTCACATAGGGTATCAAATTTTGCTTCTAATCCTCTGATAGGGCATCAAACTAAAATAGAATGGTTGAATTGATGACAATGGTGCCTTAAATTGCTAATAAAAGTGCTTCAAATACCTAGAAATATTTCTTAAGAGTGTTCAAATGGTGTACAGTTACATTTTACCTATGATTTCTTGTAATAATAATAATTATTTTGTCACATATGCGTTCAGTCTCAGATAGGGTATTCATTTGAACAGCTATGGTCCCAGATAGGGTATCCATTCGAACACATATGGAAGATTTATGGTCTTAGATAGGGTATAATTTCACCCATTTTTGCAAATTTTTGGTCTCACATAAGGTCACCTTCAGAACCTGCAAAACTCTGGTGGTTACCCAGAAACAACAGTTAACCCTCCCCCCTCCCCGGGGTAAAAGGGATTGGTTGGGACAGGAGATTCAACCTGAGCCTCCATGTTAACCATGAATCAACTTACTGTACACGTCCATGCTTGGCCGCCAAATGTAAAGGTGTCTGCTCTTCTTCATTTTTCTGATCAATATCAGCTCCAAACTCTAGCAACATCTGTATGAAATGAAGAATAACCAGACACAGAATAAAAAAATCATAACAAATAAAGAGAGAAGATCTTCATTCATAAGCCAGGTTATTTTCTAAAAAAATTTTCATTCAGGGTTGGAGAAGGACTGAAATTTACAGTTGAAGTGCTTTGAAAATAAAATACATAATATGAGATGATTGTTTGGTACAAAATTGATAAAATCACAACTTATAATTGCAATTTTCAGTTTGAAAGTCTCTGTAATTTGAAGGGGTTTTTTTTAAGTTATTTTGGTAATTTACATTTGTCCACAATAGTTGAGGACAACCTTCATTTGGTCAGACTTTATACAAATATTTGATAGGTGAAGTTAACAAAACAAATACCTTAACAATTTTCATATATCCCTTCTCTGAAGCAATGTGAAGTGGAGTGTTGCCATAGCGATCAGTTTCATGGAGAAGATCTTTGGCCTTTTGGTGATCAAGAAGAGCCTGTTGATAAAAGATAACAACATTTTAAATATGGTAATGGCTAATGGTAAAATTAAGGATGCTTGAGTTCCCTTTTAAATTGGTAGTGCAATGGATCAAATCTTTAGTTGTCGGCACACATTTGGGCATTTTAAAATGTTTAAAGCTTACAATTTGCACAAACATAATGCATATTTAAGCAAAAACTTTCATTTTCATATTGTCAGAATTGGATACTAGAGCATTCAAATTCACCATAGCTAAGAGCAGACTTATGACACATTTAAAAAGTGAATTTCTGAACTACACACATCCTGACATATGCATTCTTCAATTTGAGTTTGATGCACATTGTTGCTGAGAAGATTATTTTTTTCTGAATTCACAAACTCACGTATATTTGCACCTTTTACACTGTTTTGACAACCCTTCTCTGATGAACGCTTCACCCTTATATTTTCCAAACAAAATGTTATAAAACCAGAAGGATTTTCTTACACTATAATTACACATACCCTGATTTATTTTGCAGTATAAGATTCCCAGAAATTTGTCACGTTGGTTCCATGAGAGGACCTTAGTGGGACACAAATAAACATATACCCATGGGTATCAACAATATGCTGTTGGTCCATCTAGATGGACCTTGAAAGCGAATGCGAAGTATGCGCTCGCTTGTGAGACTCATCAAGATGGAACAAATGCTTCTGGAAGGCAACAAATGATAATCCCATCAGAAATAAAGCAGAAGTCTTCAGGTAAGGGGATTTCTCAGAGATGCAAAATCTCCACTGATTTTCTTTAAAATTTAGTATTTGGTAGATTTATTTGTGCTGATAACGAATCTAAAATAAAATAAATAGGACACCGTTCTTGTTTTTGAGATAGACATTTCAAAAAGTACATATTTTCCCCAAAATTCACTCTATTTACCACACAAAGTATAGGAAAAGCTCCAAAAAGTTAATCATTATGTGCTTGTAAAATAGTTATGCTCCAATGATTTTTCTAATTTTTACATATGTTAAAGCACTTTTTGCGCACTTCAAAATACTGAAATAAAAAATAAGGTCACCGTGTTAGTTTTCAAGAAAAATTACAAAAACGGGCATTTTTCAATAAAATCTGACTTTGATGACACATCTATGTCTGCATAATTTCCCGCATATATATTACGCAGCGATGCGGCACATGATTAACCAAACCCGTTAGTTAAGCATGCGTTCAGTGTGCATTGTAATTTACGCACACAAAACGGATGCAAACTTTTTTTTCATTTTTACTATTTATGAAGAATTGCTATCCCGCAGTCGTAAGCAACTGCATCTCTGAGAAACCCATGTAAGTTCTTGTTTAATAACCACAACCGCTTAACAGTAATTTGCCATAGTGTATTTATGCAGTTTTGATGTTAAATTTTTTTCTTTGCAATAACCCAAGCAAAATGCAACGCCCTGGGCATTTAGTAGAGATGATATAGTATTTACATTTTTCAACACTAAAATGAAATTTCAACAATGTATATGATCATTGACCCTCCACTCCTTTGTTTTTTGTGGGTTTTTTTGGTGACTAACCTTCATGCCTTCTGACTGGTTTTCTTCAGCAGCCCAGAACATTGCTGTCTTATCATGCTTGTCCGTAGCTGTGATATCTGCATTGTGATCAAGTAAGACCTTGATGGTTTGACTGTGACCGTTACTAGCGGCGATTAAAAGCGGTGTGAAGTTGTCCTTGTCTCGTCTTTCTATTTTAGCACCACTAGAAAACAGAATTTAAAATATTGTACCATAGGAGAGTTAGAAATAGGACTAGCAAGTCTTAATTGTAAGAGATATCTCATAATTTTTGCAGGGGTTCAGGTATTTCAGAGTGGAAAAATTTTATATTTTGGTTCATAAATTGCTGAAAGAACTCTCTCACTATTTAATTTATAGGAAGCACAAATTTTTCACCAAATTTGCCAATTTCAGCTAAAAGTTGTTTAAAGCCTTGAAATTTGCATGAAGCACATAAAAAAAATTCAGGAAATTTGCTACTCTTGCTAAATTTTGTAAAAAAATCTTGAAGTTTGTGTGAAGTGCACAAAGTATCAAAAAAGGGAGAAATTGTTGAAATTGAGATTAGGATTAGGAGCAAAAGCCTCCCTTGCCCCAGTTCACTCTATTAATGTTTTATGGATATCAAAGCATGTTTCAATGTTCAGATAGCCCTCGCCTACCCTACGAGCTCGTGTGGTATAGTGGAATAGTGCAGGATTCAGAATCAGTAGGTTGTGAGTTCGAGCCCTTCTACAGCCAACGCGTTATGTGTTTGGGCAAGGCATTTAATCCTCATTGTTTCGTCTACCTGAGCTTATTGGGAAGCTGTTATGGGAAACATTTATTTTTTAATTTATTTATAACATACGGCTGAAAGCCAGGCTAATCCAAATAGTGCATATGCATTAAATTCAAGGGACGCCTCCGTGGTGTGAAAGTCAGAATAATGGAAAGACTTTTTGATTTTAGATGCAGGAGGAAACCGAAGTGCTTGGAGAAAACCTGCGAGGACGAGTATGGATCGACAACCAAATTCACGTACAACCTAGGTTCGACCGGGAATTGAACGCGGGCCGCAGCGGTGAAAGGCGAGGTCAGAAACGCTGCGCCAACCCGTTCCCCATTACATTACATTACATTACATTACATTACAATCTAAGTGCAAATAGGGTGCACGCTTGGCCAGCGACTCGTAGGTGAATGCGAAATGATTGTGACAGTTTTCTGACGGCAGAGTAATAATAGGCAGCAGTGCTTTGAAACAGTTGTATATAAGGCGCTCTATAAATGCTGTGTATTATCATCATTATTATTATTACGAATGTTTCAAACTTTCCACAAGTTCCTAGTAGCCTCCCAATGTCTTTCACCTCAATGTTTACACTTGTTCCAAGTACCAAAGTTTCAACCTACTTCAGGCTCCATGAACACTTACTTTCTAAGCAGAAACTCGACAACATGAAATCGGTTAAATGCACACGCCCTGTGTAGTGGTGTTGCTCTCTCGTGATTGACAGCATTGATACGGGCGCCGTTACCGAGTAACATCTTGATGATTCCTATGTTACCAGCGACGGCTGCCTCGTGTACTGGAGTGTTACGATTCTTGTCAAAACAATTCACGTTAGCTCCTGTAAGAGAATACAGGATTACGTAAAGATGTAAGTAAATACTGTCCAGGCTTGACCCTATATTTAAAAAAAGGATGTTGTCTTGAGCAAAAAGTAATATTACAAGGTTCAGAAAAGAAACTGCAGCACAGTAATGCTACCTTTGTTATATTAAATCTGATAATTTGAACAAATCTATCAATAGTAGAAGTCATTAAACATTTACAGTTCCCCAGCTTAGAATGTTACAAACCTAATGATTTGATGTTAAAAGCTACAGGAATCAAAAAACAAAAAAGGTGACAAGTACTTCTGAACCAACACAGCGTAGCAACTCTTTACGTGTAATTTTCTGCAACCGTAAAATGCTGATTTTTCAAAGTATGTGCTATTAACAATGATAAATATTTCATTTTGACAAATTCTAGTTAAACGAATTAGCTGCAATTCCACATGGATATGAAAATCCATAAAAACTTCTTTGAATCAAGGCATGATAGAATCAAAAGAAACAAACAAAACTTTGATATCATATGTTTTTAAAAAGATGATTTTCCACCCAATTCATACCAAAGCAAACTGTCAACTGTGTGTCTATTTTCCTAAATTATAAATTTCAAAACGTGTGCTTCTCAATTTAAAATGGTTTTTATTAAAGTCTAGAAATGTTAAATACATTCAAAACATGATAAAAAATTTTGGTTTGGAGAATTCAACGACTTATCATTTCTAGAAATACCATCATTATTTTTTACATCCCTGGCGATAAATTCAAATCATAAATAATTGTCTATTGTACTTTAAGTATTCAAGTTGAAAGAGCTTTCTAAAAATGCAATAAAATCAGAAAGTGTCACAGAAAGTTGTTGATCGAAGCTGACATTGGTGACTATAGACCGACCTACGCTGACATCACTACAATAACCACAAAATTGCAGATATCGTCTGGCGAACTTCATCTTCCAAAAAATTTCAGTTAAAAATCTCTAAAAATTGATCATCTTGGCACATCATTTGAGACTTGCCTGTAAAACAATATATTCTATTACCTTTCTGATATACTGGTTTCAAGATATAACTCTAGAAAATCACAATTTATCTGATCGAACCCAACACATGGAAAGGGGAAAGTTTGATTTGTTTACGTTCGTCACGACCGTAGTACAATACTACGATCATTACCGCTAAGAACAATGACCGCTACTGATGTATGCTACATCCGGGAAGTTTCAGTCTGAATAAGAGATAAATCACCTGGATGAGTAGATGGCTCTATGGTTAATGCTTTTAAACCAACATAAAACCAACAGAAAGAGGGGATACAGTCGCCAACCTGATAAAGTTCCTTTTTGTGGAATGAAAAGACCCTTGCAAGTACATGTGTAATATCTCACTAAATTCACTTGGAATTGTCAAAATGAATCATACATATCATTAATTAAAATTGTTATACTTTTGCCTGTCTCAAATGAAAATTACCCATCGAAAAAGACAGCAAATGGGTCACTAGCTATGTTCCTGGTCTAGCTGTACTAACCTTTTTCAATACAAAGTTGTACAATTCCGGTAGAACCTGCATCCACACACAGCTGGATGGGTGTATTATAATCGATGTCACGATCTGTCAGCATCTGTCAACAAAAAATCAAATGAAAACATTGAGTATGGCTCAAGTGTAGAGCTAAGAGAAGATATTGTGTGTATCCCATCATGCATTGTTTCTTATGGGAAATTTTGTACAGGAAGTCATGTGAGTAGTTAGTGATGAAATATGCCCAAAATACAAGATTACAACAAGTAACTTTTATTTGTGGGCATTTCATCACTAAGTACTCGCATGATTTTCCATACAAACAATCCCACAGGAAGCAATGCATGATGGGATGCACACGATATCGTCTCTTCGTAGAGCTCATAATGCTCTGGAGGAGTGGGTAGCTCTAATGATTACAAGTTGAAGAGCACAAGACTAGGAATCAATCAAACATCTTTGTATTGCTTCTATTACTCCAGAGGTATTTTTTAATTATTTGCATATCATATATAGAAGCTGTGAACATGGGAAGTTTCATACCTGATCAAGAGAAAAACCTGCTACTTCAAACACAAAGCTGTACGATTCAAATCTGGCCTTGAAGACACAAAGCCTGGAGTGATGTGCTGTTCTCATACTCAGTGGATCTCAGTACTCCCCCCCCCTCAAATCATCCCTCCTCCACCTCCCTCCCTCCAAACTAATCTTCAAGACAAACATAAGCTGTGCAATTCTAAGATGGTCTTCAGATGAAGTATTAGAGGCCTCCCCCATATGTCAGGTACTTAGTTCCATAGTTATTTTACCTGGTTTAGACAAGCCTGCTTCTCACAAGCTTCAAACAAAAGCTGTACAATTCCATAATGGCCTTCAAGATAACACTGTGTAAATTAGTAGAGCCCAACCCCACCCTCCTCCCAAACCCATATGGGTACATAGCTCCTATATACAGCTCCATAGCTATTATCTGGTCAAGACAAGCCTGTTTCTCACCAGCTTCAAACAAAAGCTGTACAATTCAAAGATGGCATTCAAGACTCGCTGCATGGAGTGAGAGCCCTGTTCTCATAGTTGGATCTAATACCCCCCCCCCCATCATCTGTCTCTATCCCCTCCCACATAGTATATAGATCCATAGCTATTACCTGGTCCAGAACTATGCTGTACAATCCCAAACTGGCCTTCTAAGCTCGCTGCATGGAGTGAGAGCACTGTTCTCATAGTCGGATCTCAACCCTTCCCCATCATCCCTCTCTACCACACCCCTACCCCATCCCACAACCCACATAGGGTATATAGCTCCATAGCAATTACCTGATCTAGACATGCTTGCTTCTCACCAGCTTCAAATAAAAGCTGTACAATTCCAAGATGGCCTTCAAGACTGGCTGCATGGAGTGGTGTACTGTTCTCATAGTCGGTGGATCTCAGGCTGGCTCCGTGGGCAATCAGCATAGCCGCTATTTCAACGTTTCCGTGGGTACACGCCATGTGTAGAGGGGTCATCTCTTGCTTATCAAGACACTGGATGATGGAATAAACAGATAGAATTTAGAATCCGGACAATTTTTAAACACATTTAATATCAAATGTATTTTAAAATATTGGTTTATTCAGATCGAGTCTTGTCGATATGCATTGATCGATGCCCATCGGTGCACAGTCTTTACAGGCGCTATGCACAAGCAATAGCGTGTGTACAAGACTGCGCGTCGATGGGCATCATGCGATGCATATTGACAGACTCTGAATTAACCATATGGCCTAACGATTTGTCAAAAAAAACCTGTTTGAATGGCGTAACCTGACCGACCCTAATTTTCTGGTTAAAAAGTTGTTTAAATGTGCACAAGTAGGCAGGCTACTAGAACGGAACAACTTTTGATATAACTTTACAGAGTCAGAAGAACTTCAAATGGTGACACATTCAATTGCCCATTCCTATACTTTAACATGTTAATTTTGTTTCAGAAAGTTCCCCATGTTTCTGCTATTGCATGTTCCAGCTGTCTAAAATTACTTTTATTTTGAAGTTTTAGAATTTAAACCTTTCAGAAATCATCAAAGAAACAGCATGTTGACAAGTATGTTTTTGAGGGTGCCCATTACAAAAAAATAATGTACGCCCATCCATTATGAGACGATAGATGACAGGCAAAACAATAAATATTATCTTTTATTTTCATTCTTGATCAAAACTTTGAGACATTTTAAGATCAAGAATGAAGTCAATTATTTGCCAAAACACAATAGACATCATCATTGGAAAAACGTACACCCCTACTCTAACATATAATTCCAATTCAAATAAAGGATTGCGCGGCAGATATATGCGTATATCTACACCGCGCCGCAATTTTCAACGGGAGGGCCCACTGCGCACAATGCAAACGCGCTGTCATATATTCTCTCATAATGGATAGCCAATTATTCCTTATAAGGAAGTGAAATCACACTCATTGGCTAAGAATTCTACATGACTACTTACATCTACTTTTATATTGGGTACATCTAACAAGTCAGATGCTGCAATATCATTCCCTCTCATTGATGCGAAATGAAGTGGTCTCAACCCATAGATATCCTTGACGTTCACATCGGCTCCTTTGGTCACTAGAAACTTGATGATGCTCGTCTCACCTTCTTCCATTCCATTTTCCTGTTTGAAAATAAAAAGGAATCAACAAAAATTACATGTTAGGATTATACATGTATAAACTCAAGAAAATATTCCAACAATATCATTATGATCAATAGGGATATAGTTTACATTTATACACTCCATGTGTCCCCTCCCAAAGCAAATCCTAGAGTAAGATTTCACGGTACTCGATTGACCTAGATTGTAAATTTACAATGGGAAAAACTTCTACTTATGTACAAATTTTGCTTATTAATAAATGGAACATATAAAATCGCTGCTGAAACAGAATTTTGAAATGTGTCAATGATCAGCTAATTCAGTTGCAAATTAAATGAAAGGCCAATTTGTCCACAGATTTAACTCAGTTCAAATTATTATTAAAAATAAACTTGTTTCCAAAAATAATGAATTAAATTATTATTGCATCTTTTATTATGTTTTTATTGTATAAATTCCATCCTAAATGTAGCAAATGTATCAGTCAAGTTTGGAATTTTTCCCTCTCACCTGAAATTGTAACTAAAATGTGTTGATTGCATTTACGTATAGAAAAAAGGGGTAATTAATTAATTTAGGACTTTCATGGTGCATGTTGTTCAATTCCCTCTTTTAAAGCCCTTGGTAAATTTAAAGTACCGTAGTGCATCAATTTATAGAATTTGTTATATCTCGCTTATTATTAGCTTCACAGTAATAATGCATGTTGTAAATATTTGTTAACCTGTTAACATTGTGTAACTATGGGAAGTGATCAATGTCTATTAAAATCCAGATAGAAATTGATGCACTTTGAGTATGCCATTAAGCTAATTACACTCTATATAATCTTGGGACTTTGGAGTGTACGATACATACATCAAATGGCAGCTTCAACTCATCACCCTTACCTAACGAGTCATCAAAGGGGCAATCTACAAGGAGTGCAGATTCAGATGCATGCGCATCTCTGAGATCCGGATCTCCGCTACTGCTTACATGTACGCATATGCACAGAGAACTGTACAACACATCAAGATCTGATGTCCGTTTAGCTACAGTTTACAGCAAAGTGGCTTATGGTGCATTTAGACTCCAGCGATTTCGTCACAGCAACATCACTCGATATACCCAGTCTTGAAAATTTAAAGCGCACTCCTCGTAGCACGTGTCAAGACTGTGTATTGAGCGATGTTGCAGCGGTGAAATCGCTGGACTCTGAATGCACCATTACGGAGATGCGCATATGCATCTGAATATGTACTCCCATTTATATTGACCAAATAATTCAACACCATATCCAGGTCCAATCTTTTTGAGGTATAAAAATGTTAAGAATTGTAAAATGTTCATTTACAAATTGATTTTGGAACACATTTATGATACAAATATTAAATGACCATGTGGGATCTTTTGGAATCTAGATTGGTATAGGAACATTTGGTACTCAATGCTCTCCACTCCAACAAGAGGACCTATTGATTCCACAAATATCTTGAAATAAGTTCGTTCAATATTAGTTTTGTACCATTTCATACATGTTCATTTATGTTAAAATTTCAATTTGAAAAAAGGCTTACAGATATATCAGGAGGCATGTTATAACCTAGCAAAAGATGATTAAATAAAATGAAAATATCAACCATCATTACCCATTAATTCTCTCACTAGTGGGATAAAATGTTTTGTGCTTTTTAGCAAATAGTGAAACTATTTTTGATCATGTCATCTAATTCTAACTAATCAATGAACAATAATGTATCAATTAACGATATTAACACTAACAATTTTGATGAAAAAGTTAATTAAGGGACTTGATTGTGATGAGTTCAAGATGCCTGCAATTGATGTTTGCAAATGGGTTTAATTTGATAGCTGAGGAATTGGTTATTAGTAGCAGACTGGTAAAGTGACAGTTTTTTAATGGATATGGGATTCAAAGCAGTAGCAGAGTGCTTAATGTGTATTTTTTTATCTTAATGTTGGGGACTAAATACTATGGTTAGGTTTTAACAAAAATTTCAATATTCTAGAAATTGCAGGTATATAGTTTACACTAAGCTAAGGAAATGGTATGGGGTTGATATTGGAGTCATTATTAAAGTTTAAGAAATGTACAATTTTTTCAGTCTGTATGCGCATGCCACTTCATGCATCATTCATTTGTTAGCATTCAGAAATATACATGCATTCATTCTTTACATTTCTTGCATAACGTATGCAAATTACACCATGGTGCATCAACAATATCGGTGATCAAATTATAACTAAACCACGAAACCAATTCCTCTGAATTAAATCAAATTTTCACTTTGAACAAACAAACAAAAAACTTAAAATAATAAAAAAGAATGGATTTGCCATTATTGAATTTTAGACCTTTTAACAGACAAATCATATACTAATTCCTAATCACTGTAACATCAGTCACAGACACAGTCTCTGTGGCACTCAGCTAAGAAAACTGGTCAAATTTATCTTATTATTTTTTCAAGGCAGGTCTAATTTGTTTGAATCCTAACACTTAAAGCATCCTGATGTACATGAAACAAGCCAACAGAGATTGAAGTTATTATTGCTGGACCACTGATGCAAAAATTCTGGCCATCTCCAGGGATAGCGATACAAGGGTTCCAGGGGCCGATTTCACTAACATTTAGCGATGGTCGCTAACCCTGTTTTGATCGCTAAACTCATGATCGCCGAATTGTCAAAAATGCCCACTATTTAGCGATCATTTTTGGAGTTAGCGATCAAAACAGGGTTAGCGACCATCGCTAAATGTTAGTGAAATCGAGCCCAGGTGTCCAAAAACCACATTTTTGGCAATCAGACCCCTAAAATATGGATTTGTGTGTACCCAAAGGTCCAAAATTTGCCCAAAATTGACTTTTTTGTTTGGAAATCCTATTATTTTGACTTTTTCTTGTGTAGCAATGTGGTGATTGGACCCCAAGATTTCGGAGCTC